>OY744603.1:3246269-3291269 GCA_963556255.1 Allolobophora icterica
GAAATGCTACAAGTGACACTTCGTTTGTCATGATATCTTACCTACGAGCCGAGATGTACACCTATTTGTGCTTTGGCGGCCCTGTTGGACAGTACTACTCACGCACTATTGCCACTGCGATAAATCGATTCCTTGACCTTGGAAATATTGTAGCTTACCTATGAGCTGAGACATGCATATTTTGTTTGGGCGGCCATATTGGCTGTCATCTTGGAAAATAAACTCTCCACAATTATGAAACTATTAACACTCAATTCCATGGTAGATTCCGCACTTGATTTATGATTGCAAGTCGCTTATGAGCTCATATCTTTAAAAAACATATCTGCCCTATGAACGAAAAAATAGGACAGTTTGTATAGAAAAATCTTTTTCCCACGACATGACAATGTTGTTGGTATGCAGTCAGAACAATTCCGCCATTGGTGGTAACTTGTAAACACATGGAACGACAAATTATACCTACCTACATTTGCTCCGCAATCCACCTTCAAACACCGCTGGGGTAATTATTTACCCCTCTTAGTCCTGCGAAGGTTAACCAAACCAGTGTATTTTGAAGGCAGTTTCCCTTTGAAAGTTTCTAAAAAGGTGCTATAAAACTCGTCATAGAGTTACTACTTACGATAGCCAAAGATGAATCGCACCAGTAACTCTTTCATATTTTAACAATTGCCTGATACAAGATCATGCTAGAAATAATTCTATAAGAAGAATTGGTGACTAAAACTTTTACGCTTAGTTGGTATATCATTTTGCATCTCATTGTAATTTGTTGGGTCCCAAACGGACAATGTGTGGGTACCACATGGAAACATGGGTACCATTTCTCCCCAAATGGCAGGTGAATAGGAATTAGCAGCATGAAACAGAAGGACTTGATTTCACAACAAGGCAGTCATTAGCTTTCAACCTAACGATACAACTTTCTTCTCCATAATTATTAGACTGTTACATCTCTAAACGCTTTTCTGTATATTAGACTGTTGCTTGCTACATATCTAAACGGTCTTCCTGCTACTCGTGTGTTAACGAAAACCACGAAATATAGAGCCAAACATTCTAGCTGTAGCTGGGTGTGCGTTCAAATGTATATGGATTTCATTAACCGTTTCATACTGCTATTAAAACTCCGAGGCCGGTCAATTCACATCACAATGTGCGTATAGCAATGCGTGCAGTGTGTTGTTGACCACATACATTGTAGAGCGCTAAACTACAACAAAGCAGTTTGCATAGCGTACCTGAAGTTATACTTGCACCTGCAGTTAGAAGATATTAAGTGTGCGTAAAGTGGTGATTGAGCCGCTCATGTTCAGGTTAACTGACCCTGTGCAAATAATAAAATATGCAATATAAGATATTATTATGTAGCTGAAGAAAGCACTTGTTATAAAGGGCACATACAAGTTCACGTGACAGAATAACATAGTTCAGAAAGAAAGACCATTGCGCGGAGGTCGCTTTTAAGGACATTAATTTCGTTTGAAAGCCTTGACTCACAGAGAACGAGATATTCAACTATAGACTAAGAACAGAAGCAGGTGAGAGACATTGTCTAATATAATTCTTTAAAAATTTATAAAAAAGCACAGGAAAGAGGTTTGTTTAGGGCTTACTTGCACGTCACCTGAAAATGAAATTAACTAACATGATTTAATGGTCCACTGGTGAACGCTTGGTTGAAGTAACTTTAGTAAGCTGAACAAGAACCCTGATAGAGACGAAATTATTTCAATTTTCAGCAGCAGGTAGGTAGCTTCAGTTTAAGGATGTTATGTTATAGCAAAGATGATGAGCATCACGCCTTTTCATCCGGTGATCATGACGACGATGCAGATTATTCATTCATTCTGAGCATTTGTATAACGCCAATCAAGATACCTATTCAGTAGTGCTCCCAGCCGAGCCACGGCCACGTATATGATGATGATGATGATGATGATGATGATGATGATGATGATGATGATGATGATGATGATGATGATGATGATGATGATGATGATGATGATGATGACTTCGATGATGGTAATAATGATGATGGAGAAGACGATAAAGAGGAAATAGATTAATTTAAACTGAAATCATCACCAATGGCGGCAGTTTATTAACAGAGGAACTATATACACTGTGTCCGGGAAAAAACAAATAGTGCTGCCTTCCTATCTGAACATCAGATGACAGATTTCAAACTCGATGGGTCCATGGGTCGTCCGGTGAGTAAGTGAATTATTTTGAGTTTCTGGTTTTTTAGGCTATGGCCAAAGAATTCTGAATTGGTTCTAGTTTCCTTCTATAACTTCTCATTAGATTCTCACCTATAAAATATCGCATTAGTTACTGTTATTGTTTGACCAGCAAGTTATTAATCGATTCATATAAAATAATATTTATATGATCAGATTTAGCAGAGCAACGAGTCAGTATAAGGCACCGCAAGCTCACGTGACAAATGTATAGTTTATAAGGTCACACCAGGTGGTTGCTAACGACGCCTTCTTTCTTAAGCCTTGATAGACTAATAGCGAGGCATTGAAATGGCGACAAAGATCGCAAATAAGTAATACGTTGTTTGACACGAACACAGGTGAGGCGTTGTTTAATATAATTCTTTGAAAAAGTTTATAAAAACACAGAAAGAGATTGTCCTTTATTTAGCACGTCGCACGTAAAGAAAGCATACGAACAGTATCTAATGCTTGATTGTATTAAAGTTAGTAGTGAAACTGGAGAGCTGCAAAAGACTATAGACAAAACTATGCTAATAAACACGAAATAGGCCATTGACCTTACCTCTGAAGAGGGTTCTTTATAAGCCCATCAGTTTGCAAGCGCATGAGTAAAACATAAAAGCGGACAGCTGTAGTACACTGGAATTAGATACAAACCGATACAGCCACAAAATAACCAAAACAAATGACGCAATTTATTACATAACTTTCTCAACAAAGTAAGTAAGTTTAGTAAGTAAGTAAGTAAGTTAATAAGTATATTCTTTATTAAGTAGCACAACAGTGTACATGGTAAACATATTTAAATGAACAATAACAACCAATTATAAAATCGCCCAACGTCGAGCTTTTGCTGTAACAGGTCCCTCTGCCTGGAATGGTCTTCCATCTCGACTTCGAACTAAGCTCATGATGGGAAACTCCCCTGCATCTACTCGCTTGCTCAAGACGTTTCTGTTTCCACGGGGCTCATGCACTGAGGGCGCCTCTGAATAGTTTACACTGCGAGAGGCGCCTTATAAATTACTAGATATGATACGATACGATACGATAAAGCATGAAGATAGTAGCAATACTTATACGGTGATGACAGAAGATGTCAACCCAATTTTCAACACGCAGATGTTAACGTAGAGTCGTAGACAAAGAGGGTTTCGACGGATTGTTAAGATATCAGGTGTTTTATTTACTAGATAGCATTAGAAACACTGAGGCAAACATTTCAGTTACTCAACAGTTTGTTATTAGACAATTAAATAACTTCTAAAGCGCTTTTATAATGACTAACAAAGCATCAATCGATTTGAGAAGAAACCGTAGTTTAAAAATCAGAATTTGTTTAAGAAGTCCAATCGAAATAAAATATTATGTCATGGCTCAAGCAAAAGACGTGTCGTCCCATTCAAACCAAACTGAATGGAATGCATCTAGTTGCTCAATCTGAAAAGTCTAGGACTTCGCTCCTAGCATTAAAGGAGTTCTACATGTAGATTCAACTCTATTTTCTAAATAGTTTTCAAAAAATGTATTAGTTGCGAACCGGCGATGCAATTTAATGTAAACACAAATTCATTCAACGTCCCTAAACGAATTTCTCAGCAGCTTCTCTGACCAAACGATACAAATCCGCCATCAAATAAGATGGTCTTAAGTTGACAGAAGGCGGCGCTCATATGTTCTTCTCTTAATTAAGTTTCCGACCATTGCGAAACTGCCCTGGTAGATCATAGCAAAGTTGTGGCTTCTCCATTTCATGAATTAGATATCCAATGTCCCCCTAAGCTGACTCAGCTCCACTTTGGTCTGAAGAAGTACCTGATGCCTTAACCATTACCTCACTTTATCGCAATCGTGAGAATAATATTGACATGGCTAAAACCAAACCAATTTGGATTGATGATCTGGTTTAAAAGGTTTTTGGACAAGTAAAGATGGCGGATGCAGGAAAAACAGTTGAAAAACAACTTAGACAGATAACAGAATGTCCAATCTGCATGAGTGCATTCAATGATCCAAGAGTGTTACCATGTATTCACACTTTCTGTTTTAATTGCCTGACACGCACCGGACAAACAGCGCAGAAGAATCCAGGAGATAAAATGCCTTGTCCGTTGTGTCGTAAAGAGTTCGTCATTCCAGAAGATGGAATGAATGGTGTGCAGAAAAACTTCTTCATGGAAAACCTCTTGGAGTTCAACGTTACGCTGCAAAGCAGTCATCCAATTGTGGCAATTGGAAGGAAGGCCGAGGAAGAAACAAAACGAATGACTACCGTGAAATCCTGCACCAGACACACTAATAAACCATTAGACTACTATTGCGCCGACTGCAAGAAAATCGTCTGTGTCTCATGTTTTGTTGAAAGTCATAAGTTACACGATTGCAAAGATGTTAACACAGTCGATAAGGGATTGCGCCAAATGCTAGAAAAGTATGCACGGAAGACATCAAACTATGCAGATGAAATGCTCTCTGTGAAACAGATGGCGAAGAAGAGAAAGTCAGCTTTTCTTAAGACAATTGTAGAGAACGAAACGGCTATAATTAAAAGAAGTCAGGAACTTAAAAATATGATAGATAAACACACGAAATCACTCTTAGATGAGCTATCTGTAATAAAATCACACTCTTTAAAGAAAATGGAAAATAAAATGGAAGAAATTGACAGATGCTGCACACTGTTGATAAGTTTTGAGACTTATTGCACTGAACTGAAATCTAAAGGATCACCCAGCGACATCTGCAGCGCGATTGACCAATTAATTGACAGAGTAGCTGAATTAGAAAGAGATCATGAGGAATTCATTGGTCGTCCACATCAATCAGTTGAAGTTTCTTTCCAAGCAGCAGACATAGGAGACGTTTTACAGAATACCAAAAAAAACTGCGTGGGACAAATCAAAGGTAATGTTTCCAAAGATGTTTTTTTAATGTTCTTGCTTAGAATCATGCTTCATGTTAAATTGTTAACTCAGCACGTTCAATTATGTCGTTGAGGTCTTTGCTTAAATTTAATCTGTTTCCGCCTGCTCATCTTACGCAACTAACTTTCAGATCGATCTTAGTGTTTCACAGATACGGCTGCTGCATTTGTCCAATGGATTGTTGTATTGTAATGCATCATTGTTTAGATGTGGCCATCGAATGATGGGGTAGCAGCGCTTGAGACATTTTAATATCTATCAGATTGAATGTAATTATAGTGCTCGATAGTGTAGTGATTAGCATGCTGCAATCGAGAGGTCGATGGCTCAGAAATTTGGATCGAGGTTTCCACTTCATCTGCGTCCTCTAACAACTCAGCCATATTGAGTAGACTGACTACACACTGTCGGTTGGAAGATGAGACGGCAAGGGAGAGTACTGGCAACCAGTCCTCATTTGCCGAGGCTGAGAAAATGAAGTCGCGTACACTTCATACCCATGGCTGCCTCATGGCTAGATTAAGGGACTGCGTTTCTTCTTTCTCTTCTTCTTCATCATCATCATCTTCTTCTTCGTTTTCTTCCTTTCCTTCTTCTTCTTCTTCTTCTTCTTCTTCTTCTTCTTCTTCTTCTTCTTCTTCTTCTTCTTCTTCTTCTTCTTCTTCTTCTTCTTCTTCTTCTTCTTCTTCTTCTTCTTCTTCTTCTTCTTCTTCTTCTTCTTCTTCTTCTTCTTCTTCATCATCATCATCATCATCTTGTTCTTGTTCTTCTTTTTCTTTATTTTCTTCTTCATCAACATCATCTTCTTCTTTTTCTGCATCTTCTTCTTATTCTTCTTCTTCTTCAACATCATAGTTCAGAAGTGCGACCATCGATTAACTTCTATAGGATTACATGTATTTAGAGTTTAGTAGTGAGTTTTCATTGAATCGCACGAAGCCCTGTATCAAGTCCTTCAGTTTGTTGCACAATGAGTCATCAATATGATATAAGTGGCAGATTTAATAACTTAAAATTTAAAATTAACCTCCTTTGCGCTAGTTCGTATGAGCGCGCAAATCAAGGCGATATTTTAGGATCAATATTGACTAAGTTGGTATAAATTTGAGTGAATAGCTGTAAAGTTTATGCAGTCACATACGTTGTAAAAACAAGATTTATGAAGGCTTACTTATATGTTCATCTAAGTTTTTAGAATAGTATTCTTTCAAAACCACTGATAAAGATACTGTCAAGAAGGAAAACATTTTAAAATGCTGAGTTCAACCTTCAACCATTTATATATTTCTTTTCACTGCTTCAACAGAAAACACTGCACAGTTTGAGAACTCTGCAATTGTCGTGGGATTATATCATGGTACGACTGCAATTAAGGATATTGTCAAAATAAATCTTCATCGGCCGAACGAAATCTCAACACAGAAACAAATACTGACTAAAATGGAGTTCGAAACAGTCGCCGCCGTTTACTGCAACACGATGTACGTTATAGGATTAGGAGTCAAAAGAGACGAAATCTGGAAATACAACTTTGTTTCTGGTTGGAAGAAATGCTCATCTTTAGTTCAAGGTCGACTTAGACACAGCGCAGCTTTCATAGATGAAGTATTGTATATCTGTGGAGGATATGTAGATTATAATAATAGCGTCCTAGGCAGCGTCGAAGCCTACAACGCAGTCACCGATAAATGCACCACAGTTGGAAAGTTGGTTCACTGTGTGCAAAGCTCAGGAAATTGTGTTCCATTCAAGCGTTCACTCTTCATCTTCGGTGGAGCAGATAAAAGTAATAACGCACACAGTCATGTTCAACTGTACCACACTAAAGAAAACAAATGCACTCTCCTTTCGAAACCAATGCCGCGGTCTTATAAATTTATGGGAGCTGTACTTTGGGAGACATGTACTGTTTTACTTGGTCGCGAAACGTGTTTTATATTCAACTTTGAGACGGAGACCTGGCAAGAACGACAACAGTTCAAAACTGACGTTATTCACTTTGGTTTGGTTCATGAAAATGGACGAGTCTTTGTCATCGGAGGAGGAATCTGCGAAACAGATAAGAATGGTGAAAAGAAATGGGAATGCAGAGACGACGTACGTTCTGTCCCTCTTCAGAACATCCTCCAGGATAAACCTATTGAGTGGAAGATTCACGGGAAATTGCCACAATCATCCCTTGTTAAAGCTTGTGCAAACATGCGCTTTTTAGTATAGCAAGCATTACTGAGATCTTTGGACAACCTGCGGTTATATGGTCTACCTATAGCGAGTATGTACACTGTAGTGTACTTTCAACTTTTGGCTGCTTTTGACATTGACCTTACATTATCGTCAGCTAAGAGTAGGACTTTGAGGTTGAAAGAGACAAGCTGCACATCCTCACCTTTGAATTCTGAGGTCGAATGATTAGTTTGGAAATACCAACTCGACGTCCTCAATGCAAAAGAATCCGATCCGATGAATTTAGAACTACACACGGCCTGGAAATGAACCCAGAATAGAGACGACTTTCAAAGTGTTGTGGAAGCTACATCGTTCCAGATGGACACGTCATAGATAATGATCTGGATGATGATGATGATGATGATGTTGATGATGATGATTAGGGTGATTCAAGTTCTGTAGGAAAAACATAAAAGTAAACAATTAAGGGGCCATCCATATATTACGTACGCAAAAATCCGGGAAAATTGGACCCCCTGTTCGCAAGCGTACTTTCTTCCACACCCCCTGCGAACGTACACTTGACGCACCTCCCCCCAGAAGACCAGCTGCAGAAAGTGTCTCGACAGCTCCAGACTGTCTGCACTTTAGGCCAGATTGAAGGATGAGTGAGGGCCAATATAGACAAATTATAGGTGTCTCGTAAACAGCACAGAATAACTGCAGATGGCTTTTATATAGGGTGACCACATTTCTTTTCAGCCATTGTGGGACACCAAAGTATAATGTACTTCCAGTCTAAGTCCAAATCAATTAGGGGAAGAGAGCTATGCATATGCAATGCCTCGACTGAAATATATTTGTAAGATTTCAGACCAAAGTTAAGCATTTTATTTGTAGTTGTTTTAAATACAATGAAAACGAGTCCAAAAATATAAACTGGTCAATTTATTGCTCAAACTCAAAATCATATTCCTTAAAATCAAGATTCAAGCCTAGATAGTAAAGACTTGATAAAGTGACTACATGCCCAGGCCATGTTCTAGGCGATGATATACAACAATGTAAAAACATCATCATACAGTATCACACCCATCCTCAAATCACTCCACTATCTTAAAATTCCATAGCGAATCCACTTCAAAGTCCTATCACTAACATACAACTCACTACAATATTTCCAGCCCCATTACCTCCGTGATCTCTTCACCATCGATGCAATCCGCTCCACCCGATCATCCTCCTATCTCAGTCTTTCTCGACCCCAGTCACTACTCAAATGTTCAATTACAATTACAATTACTCATCTCAAATTCTCCAAGCGAGCTGTATCCAACATAGCACCACGCCTCTGGAATGATCTTCCCTCTGAATTCCGCAGATTCTCGGTTCCTCCGTCATCATTGGAATCCATCCGTACGCCATCCTTCTCCTCATATTGCTCTATCACCCCCGGGCTTTCCACTCAAAACCGAAGTCACACCTTTTCAAGGACTCCTACCCTGACTCATGTGATCATCCGCCTTCCATTTCTTTTCGCCTTTAACAGCTGCTCTGCCTCTCCTATTGATCTGGCCCTCTGGAAACCGGACTCGGACCGCCTTTGGAAGACTCTCTGGAAAACCTCATCTGATTTGACTTAGCGCTCGTGAAAGGCTGGTGCCCTGCGCCTGGACTTCGAATAGCGCTTTAGTAGTTTGGAGATTACGATTACGATCAGATGTCATAGACATATCAGCCTCTATTGCAGAATCCAGATCCATAGTAAGCCATATTCTTAAGATTACATTGTGCCACAGATGTGTAAATTTTGAGCGACGTTGCATATTTGTTGATGTTTCTTTTTTTTACCTCTAGGCTAATTATTGGAATTCTAAAATATAAAAAAAATTCATTCCGGGACGTTTCATTGTCCCGGAAAGAATGTGCCCGGGACGCGGGACATTTTTTCAAAATCCGGGACTGTCCCGGACAATCCGGGACGTGTGGTCACCCTACTTTTATATAATGTAATAAAATGCCATGGGACTACTATAGGACAATACAGAGTAATAAATAGGCTAATGTGGATGTCATATTAATTAGAAGTTCATTTTGCGTACGTACACATTTTGTCCCCCTCCCCCGTTCGCACCCGTACGCAAAATCGCCTAAATCCGACCCCCTAATTGCGTACGTAATATGTGGATGGCCCCTAAGGGAGGCTCTTTACTTTTTGAGTTCCTTTTAGTCCATAGGGCAAAACTGTGAAATATGGCTGAAATTGGTTTGGATTTAGGATTGCCTCAAGGAGCTCAAATATTTATTTCGAATATAAATTTTATTCAATTTAATATTTTTTGTAAAGCATTTTTAATTACTCAGTAATACTTACTTACTTATTTCTTAATAAAGAATTAAACAGAACATAAAATATTGCTATAATTTAAGAAAAAAGAAAATATTGGAAACTAATTGAGAAATACTTTTAAGCATTATTTAATAAATAAAGAAAATAATATTAGGGCTGAAACCAGGACAAAGACATCCATTCATCTTATTGGAGAACCTCAGGAAACGTTCTGAAATAGAGTATTGCTACAAGCTTGGATGTTTAAAAAGTTTATTTTATTCATCACAAGAAAGATACACTTTTTCAGAAAGATGCAGTGGATATGTAGTTCAAGAGGTAAGCGAAATCTGGACTAATGCTAGGATTCCAATTGCAGAAGAAAAAAAATTGATCGCAAGCTATAGATTTCGCAAGAGTTCGCTTAACTCTTGAACTACATTTTTCACTGCATCTTTATGAAAAAGTGTATCTTTCTTGTGATGCATCACTAGCAAGATATAGAAGTATCTGTTATAACAAGAATCGCGGGGGAAACGAAAGAGCAAGCTAAAGAAGATGATTTTGTTAAATCAATTAATATTCTCTTTGATATTGCTCATCATGATGCCATGAGTTTAATTGAAATCGAAGAAGACAGAACATTTCTTGTGGATAAGTGATCCGAAAGAAAATATACCATTGCATGGAAATTTGGCCAAAATAAAAAATTAAAATCACCAAAAGATAACTTAAGGCACATAAAGAGGAAGGAAGGAAAGAAAAAGCAGCGGAATATCTAAGTCACAAACAGTTGTGTACATCAAGTTTTTAAAGTGAATCAGATCACAGTGATTCAGAAAATGAGTAGGCCTACTAATGAACAGTTTTCGAATTTTGTGTGCGAAAACTTCAATTCCATCGACATCTGACTATGAAAGTCAAACAAAATGAGTTCAGTTCTGCGAATATCTTTCCACCAAATCTTGCTTCTGCACTGGATCGAACAAATGTCAGCAACAGAAATGCAACCTACATCTCAGCGGCAGCGAAGAACTGAACTCTTGGGAACGATAATGTATCCGTTTATCCAATTTATCACTTTAAGCGGCATTCGAAGAACCAGATGATTCATCGATTCATATGTTCTGCAAATGTTTAAGCTGTTAATGACAGTGCGGAAAGAGGGATTGCACTAGCATTAACCTTCAACTCAACCTTGATGAAGCAAGAAGATCAAAAACAATTATTGTTTCAAATTGAAGAAGACCATCGGAAACAATTTCCAAATTCAATCCAAAAGCACTTTTTTCCTGAATGTAGTCGTAGTCACTAATTTTTCTAGTAAATACAGTAAGAAATTGGGGACTTAAAATTGTATACTTTCTAACGAGTTTCATTTGAATTCATTAGAAACGTATTGGCATTTAAAGTTATAGACAAGGACGTAGCCAGACTTAAATTCAAGAGGAGGCAACCCCGGGAGACATACAGGAGTGGTAGGGGTGCGGAGGTATAAACCACTGAAAATTTTTGAAATAAAAACTTCTCAATGTGGCTACGCCTATGGTTATAGATATGGCTTCTTAGGCAGTGCTACATTGCTTTTTAGACTTGACTGTTAAGTTTTTCAGTAAAATTGGTTGTTTACTGAAATTCGATTTTTTGGACAAAACGAGTTAAAACTAACTAATTTCAAAGTCGTTGAGGCAGTACTAAACATCATCCAAATTCAATGACATTTTTTGTGGCTTATTTCATTACCAAAAGGAACAGAAAAAAGCAAGAGCACAACAAATATAAGATTTTTCATTTTTCTGAATCACCCTAATGATGATGATGATGATGATGATGATGATGATGATGATGATGATGATGATGATGATGATGATGATGATGATGATGATGATGATGATGATGACGATGATGATAGACATAGCGATAATCTTGCACTTTGAAAATTTATTTATTTAATAATCTTGGTAAAAAATATGTGTTAACAACGTTACATGCGTAAAACAGGAAATAAGAAGCTCGAATACTTTCAGGCATTAGAGTTTGTAGGTGAATAGAAGCCATTTGTAACAGTTACTGGGATAGCTAAATTAAATTAGTGAAATCTGCATAATTCCACCATGAATAGTAAAACATATTATTCCTTTAAAATATAACTATTTTTATTGCGATATATTTTGCGAAATTGTAACTATTCAGATGAGAACGCCGTCGATGGCGACGGAAGATAAAACAGCATAAATGTAAATTATTATTGATAGAAAGAAGTGTTAATGTCAGTACACTTATAACAGATCATAGCACATAGGCTATATAAGACGTATGACACGTAATAAAACATACACATAAAACAGCAAATATGATTCTCCAATACTCTCAAATCTTAGTTCTCATATTCCGTTTCATATTCCCACCGACAGCCTAGGGTCATTGTGCCCATTGCACCTGAGTTTGCTAAGCTGTTTGACCTGAAGCAATGAAAACTTTCTTATGTATCTACTGCAATTCACCGCCAAGTGTGAGTTTGTGTTTGCATTTTCATAAGTAGTTGTAACAGTTCACACGCTACACACCAAATAGGCCTAAATATAGGGCAGTTACAATTCTATAATTTGTATCAAAATACATTTCTGCTAAATGTAGCCCTTCTTTGATGCTAATTCACTTCATACAAAGCATTCAGCAGATGTAAACAAAACCGGTCAACCAGGTTTAAGAAAGACACAGATAAAGCTGAGACTTCTCTGATATGACGTGGTTAGTGGCAGACTATATTTACTAATCAGGTGTGCATTCAACACTACAGGAGAGTCAACTTTTGTTATGGTTGCTGAACAATGCAAACAGCGTATATCTAAGAACGAGAGAAAGGTACACCGAAAATCAAACAGCCAACTGAGCACGCAGGAAGCCACACCTCCACCTGCTGAAGGTTCAAGAGTAGAACACTTTCGTCAACTTCTAGCAGTAAGATTTAGTTTTGCAGATGTCAGCCATTAAGCATTTTGTCTGTCCAGCCTGTTTACGTAGAAACTACCAAAGAGATACATTACAAAAATTGTGGGAGTAGATATACGAAAGTCAACCGAGTGGACTGGAGAAGGGTCAAACTCAGAGTAAGGTTTTCAGTATCCATGATTCTTTTGGCAGTCACATCATGATTTCCAGGGGGGTCACACGACCCCCCTTGACCAATGCTGCGGGCGCCCATGCTAGCAGCAGATTGTTTTTATTTAGTATCCAGAAATGCATTCAATACTACAGCTGAGCCAATTTTTATTGCGGCTTTTTTTCAATGCCTGCAGCGTAAGTGCAAGGCTGAAAGAAAGCTATAAGCCGATAAGAAAACAGCAACAGAGCATTAGGAAGCCAAACTAGCTTGCGTCTAAAAATTCCAGAGCAGTAGGCCTAGGCTTTCGATGGCTTGCCGCTGGAGGAGTTAGGCATCGCAGACGTCTGAGTCTGTGTTGCACAGCGGCGAGTAACCCTTAGACGCAGACGTACACTGGTTAGTACATCTGGCTATCGAATACAACTGGTATGCAGCAGGGCTGCTGTGGTAAACTTAGAGATGAGTACACGCTTCCGGTTAGTTTTCCGAAACTAATCTGGGGAAGAGTACAAAGTTTATATTTTGTGAGGTTACTATACGGTCTCTAGAGTTCAGTAGATCTACACGTTGTATACCCGCGTATACCCTCGACTACAGCGCTGGTATGCAGGACTAGTGCACGCTATGCTTGGCTAAGGCGTTATAAACCACTTTGCAGCAAGACGTAATTCGTAGATTCGCCGAATTTTTTCTATGTCAACGAGTGTTTATTACTGTGAGTTGTGTTATTTGTGTTTGAAACGGCGTTCTAGTAGACATCTTGACTATAAATAATGTTAATATGGAAAACTATAAATAAATTATGTATGTTTATTCAAATGTTTAGGTTTAGGTTTATTTGGTCGCTCAAGAAGTTTCTGTTTCCACGGGGCCCCTGCACAGAGGGCGCCTCTGAATAGTTATACTGCGAGAGGTGCCTTATAAATTACTAGATACGATACGATACGTTACGATTCAAAATACGATCAATAAAACCACGCTGATATTAAAACAACATGCACACATCTTTTATTATCAGGTACACATGCCTTTAAACAGGGATATAGATAGCAACCAGGTGAGATATTATGCCAATACCAATTGATCTCCATTTGATATCGCCCTCATTCGAAAGTTCCGAAGTGCACACGATGATACGACAGAACATCGATGGCGCTGAGCAATTGTGAGTGAAAGCCTTGCTCAAGGTCCTACATAGTAACTGCCTTGTGTCAAGGTCGAACCCGTACTCTCCGCGTTACAGGCAGAGTGCTCTAACCAATAGGCCACCGCCCCATCAGTGGTTGCAAAAGATTTCTAACCTAAACTGGAGCGGTGCTAAATAATACGGACGAAACTAGGTCAACCTTCGTGCTGTGTCCAATAACTATGCCCAACCACAGGATTGGCAACAATGCCTAACTTTTAAGAGATGTTTTCGATAGATCTTTGTTTCGCAAAATTAACTTAACTGGCAATATATTTAAGACATGACGTGCTTCCTATTCACGATAGCGTCTTCAGTCATGATAATAGTTTGACAAAATTAAAAGTAAAAGTATGATTAAACCTTCGAAATTGTATTACTAGTTTTAAATGTCCTGATCTGAGATGGTTCAGGTATCTCGCCACAATGCAACAAATGTTAACTGTAATGCCATTTCCAATGTAATGTAATGAATGAATACTCATTTATTGAACATAAAAGTTTCGTCTAGGAAACCAGCTGAAACAAATCTTGAAGTGTTGATGGTCGGCTTAGATGGGGCACGGTACTACGGTGATAATCACTGGTGATGGTGGTAATGGGGTGGCAGAAGAGAAGATCCAGAATAGGATACCTTGAAAGTTCGGTTTTCACTCTTGAGTGACAAGTTCCACGACAGAGAGATAAAGAGAGAGTGCAGGCGGTGGGCGTAGCGAGTCACAGGCGAGAAATTTGAATCGGGAACTGACGGAGATCTTTGGGAGAACTGAACTGGCACAGCAGTGATTAATTAAGAGTTGTTGCAGAATGTGTGGGGTGAGCAGACAAGCCTGGAAAGATAAAGAGAAAGGTATGATGCCATGATCGGATCAGTATCCCCGCACAAAGAGACGCCTGGACTACTTTCTAACCAATGAAGCTAACAAACCTAATGCACTCATTATTCGGTAATTTATGACACTGGGTTTTACCTCAGCATTCTAAACTCAATCATGTTGCTTCTTTCTGGAACGGTATAATTCTACAGAATAACTGAAGAATTTACATTTATTTCACTTATTGTAGAAGCAATATAGCAACCAATTAATGGTAAATATCACATTTGCATCGCAACATTTGTTGTTTCTGGTTTAATAGGTCTTCCGATTAAGTGAAGATGGCGAACGTTGGAGAGAAAGTTGAAAAACAACTTAGAGAGATAACAGAATGCTCAATCTGCATGAATACATTCACTGATCCAAGAATTTTGCCATGCATTCACACTTTCTGTTTTGAATGCTTGAAACGCACCGCAGAAGAGGCACAGATAAAGCCAAGAGACAAACTGCCTTGTCCGTTGTGTCGCAAAGAGTTCATCATTCTAGCAGATGGAATACATGGTGTGCAGAAAAACTTCTTCATGGAAAGCCTCTTGGAATTCAAGACTACTATGCAAAAGGGGAGTACCACCATCATCTGCGATATGTGTAATGTCAGGAATGAGGGCAAAACAGAACAAATACCAAAAGCCACGATGAGATGCTTAGAATGCCAAGATTACTTCTGCGACAGCTGCGTCAAAGTTCATCAATTTCAGAAACTGACTAAAGCTCACCAAATGGTTGATATTGGAAGCGACACAATTTTAGGAATTACGCCAGTTCATTCTATCAAACCCTGCACCAAGCACCCTCATAAACCATTAGAGTACTACTGCCCCGAATGCAAGAAAATCGTCTGCGTTTCTTGCTTTGTTGAAAGTCATGCAACACACAATTGCAAAGATGTGACTACACTCGAAGAAGAATTCCGCCAAACAATTGAAGGAACCATATTAAAGATATCGATGTATGCAGATGAAATGATGTCAATGAGAACGAATACGCAGAAGAGAAAAGCAGATTTTCTGAAGGAAATAGCAGAAAAGGAAGACGAAATACATAAAATAAATCAGGAACTTAGAGACTTGATAGATCGAGACACAAAATCGCTCTTGGATGAGTTATTTGAAATGAAATCAAATCATCTAAAGGAAATAGAGATTGAACTGGAAGAAATAGACAGAAACTGTACAATATTGAAAAGTTTTGAGGCTTATTCCACAGAATTAAGATCGAAAGGATCGGCCAGCGACATCTGCAATTCCGTTGACCAAATAATTGTTAGAGGAAACCAGTTAGAAAGAGATCAGGAAACGTTTATTGGTCGTCCACGTAACTCATTCGAAATCTCTTTAAAACGAACATATTTAATAGCATTTTTACAGAAATCCAAGCACAACGCTTTGGGACAAATTAAAGGTGAAATTTACTAGATGTTTATTTTATTGCTCTTACGTAAATTAATTTTTTATGTTGACAATGTTCGATCAGGAAGGTCGGTGATGTCTTTGATTATACTGGTCATCCTTCACAACAATCTCCCGTTCTCATTGGCTCACAGATTTCTACTGCTTCTGTCCAATGAAAATAGTTTCAGAATATGTTGTTTTTCCTTACAATTGACCATCGAATCGTGCGTCACTTATTAACAAGATAGCAGCTCTATAAACATTGTCATATTAATCAATAAATCATTCGGAATATATATAGCGCTCCTCCAAAATCTTTACTCAATGGCGCTCCCGACTCAGGCCAGACGGAAGAGAGTAGTCTTAAGTAACTGGTAGAACGGAGAGGAAGGAACCCTGGGTAGGTGACGCAACTGCCGACCGCAGAAAACGCTCGGTGCTGCATAGTAGCAGTGTGGGGGCGAAAGGCACGAACAGGTCCACACGGGCAGCGGAACTTTGGCAGCGATTGCCCTCAGAGAAGCAGAGCTCTCGAAGATAAATGGGCGCCACGCCTAAAAGACATCGCCAAACCAAGGAGGAAATAAAGCAGATGCGATGGGGAGGTAGAGCTATTGCAGAACCTCCCATATGTAGTGCGAAGAGCGGTCAGTTTTGACGAAGCCGCCGATGAGATGCGCAATCGCACAATGGACCCGCTCCAGCGGCTCGATCCGAACCTCTGGGAGACCAGTGAAGAGGGATGACCAACAGTAATTAATGTACAAAGGGATGTTTCTTCCAGTCACGTGAAGGACCTTTTGTCGAAAATTAAGCAAAAACCCACTGCATAGTATCCTGCTTATTGTCCAGTGAGTCATTCATATAAGTTAAAACAGACTCAATAAATTCAAACAATTTTGAATATTTAGAATTATCCCATTGTGAGCGCGGTCATATAAACGAAAAAAAGACTCCGTTATAGGGCAAATAGCATTTTTTTTATATATATAGTATTTGCTTTATTAAGAGGAAAAATGGAGAAAAATATCATAAATTAGATTAGATATGTTGTACTAGATTAGATTTAAGCAGTGCAACCCTAGATTTCCATCTCTTCCTTGCAAACTTTCTGAAACTATGTGCATGAATGTTCATAAGACATAGGCAAATTCATAAACGCTCAGCTAAATATTCAACTATAAACATTTTTGTTTTTTCTGCTGAAACAGGAACCACAACACAGTTTGAGAGCTATTCAATTGTCGTTGGATTAAACGATGGTACGACCATAACAAAGGACGTCATCAGAATAAATCTACATTGGCCATACGAAATCGCAGCTAAACAACAGATCACATCCAGAATGCAGAAAGAAGCCACAGCCACCGTTTACTCTGACACTTTGTACATAACAGGAATAGGAACCAATAATAATGACATCTGGAACTACAAACAGATTTCTGGTTGGAAGAAATGCGGATCTTTGGTTCAAGGCCGACGTAAACACAGCTCAGCGTTTATCGATGAAGCGTTGTACATATGCGGAGGAGTTGTGGATTCTAATAGAAGCGTTATAGACAGTGTGGAACTCTACGATACAGTCACCGAAAAATGTTCCATGGTCGGAAAGTTGGTTCACTGTGTCCATAGCTCTGGCAATTGTGTACCATTGAGTAGTTCACTCTACATTTTCGGTGGAATTGATAAAGACGAAAACGACGTGAGCCACGTTCAAGTGTTCGACACGAAACACAACACATGTACTGTTATATCGAACCAAATGCCACTTCCTTTTCGCTTGATGCGAGCTGCACTTTGGGAGACATCTGTTATTTTACTTGGGCAGCATAGTTGTTTTATATTTAACTTTGAGACGGAAACTTGGCAAGAAAGAAAACAGTTCAAGACCGACGTTGTTCACTTTGGTTTGGTTCTTGAGAATGAGCGAATCTTTGTCATCGGGGGAGGAATGGAAGAAAAAGGAAAAGATGGTAAAGATATATGGATATGCAGAGACGACATACGTCATGTCCCCCTACAGAATATTCTCGAGGATAAACCAATTGCGTGGAAGTTTCACAGGAAATTGCCACAACCATCCCTTGTACAAGCGTTTGCAAATATGCGATATCCAGTCTAGCAAATAATATATTTCATGATCGTGCATAGTAGCATTAAGTGTTTACCTACAACTTATGACCTCGACACGTGACATCTGACCTTTAATTTATATTATAGATGGCTAAAGATGTGAGCGTTATGTTGGAAGATACCAGTTGGACGCCCTCGATACACATGCACACGAGCGTTAGATGTCGGAGTCCGGAATAGAGAGGGATTCAAATGTGTTGTGACTGCAGTTCGTTGCAGAGGAACACATAGTAGATGACGAAGGATGAAAGATAGAATACAGTGTCTATTTGTTTTGTCTAGTGGATAGCATGCTGGACTGTCAACCAATATTTTGGAGGTTCGAATCCCTGTGAGGAAAGAAGTATATGCCACATACGGTCATAATGTTATGATATCATGAGGCCAAAGCAGAAATTTGTTTCGACATTTCGAATTCACCTGCGCTTCCTAGGAATACATATTTAATGAGTACACTGACATTGTCGGTGGGAAACAGAGACGGCGAGGGAGAGAACTGGCCACCTGCTATAATATGAAGGCTGTTACATTTCAATCCTGTGTCTGCCTCTCTGATTGGTTCCAAACCGTTGAACAACTTCTTATGGGACCAGTGGCGTCACGAGGGGGGTGCAGGGGGTGCGGACCGCACCGGGTGACACCCTGAGAGGGGGGGTGACACCCAAGATGAGAAAATGATGAAATTTTTGGAAGATGCGGATTGAGGAATTCCTAAAAAAGGTCAACACTTGTTTGGGGAGACGAATTTCTAAAAAAGGTCATCACTTTTTTGGGGAGACGAATTTCTAATAAAAAGGTTATCACTTTTTTTAAGGTAACACCATGACTTTACCGCACCGGGTGACACCAGCCCTAGTGACGCCACTGTATGGGACACGGCATCCGATTGAGTATGGGTTCGATCCTCCCATAAGACGGAAACTGTGTATAGGGACCTTAAGGAAGTCCTTCACTTACTGTCGCTCAGCGCCATCCATTGATGCTCATTAAGCCGATGAAATAACTAGTCTAATAACGGCATATGACATCAAAGATTGTTGCCCTTTTTCAAAACTACTTCCGTTCAAATACTAAGTAATGATAGACATTGATAGGTATTGATATTAAAAGTAAAGCACGTTTTAAAGTAACGTATTTGGCTGCTTCTTCAACGTATAGGTTAAGGTTAAACCGTAAAAGAGGTGTGTGCTTTTCATCTTTGTTTTACACATAATAATAATAATAATAATAATAATAATAATAATAATAATAATAATAATAATAATAATAATAATACTAATAATAATAATAATAATAATAATAATAAAAATAATAATAATAATAATATGCAGAGTCCAAGCAAACATTCAATTCATTAACTTGCGTAGCTGGTTAGGTGAAAGCAGGAAGGGGATGTGTCAACTGGAACAAAGAATAACTCCTGAAAATGGAGATGAATTTCATCCAAATTGGAAGTATGAGTTGAAATACAATTTCATGCATGGTTGAATGACTGCCTCAAAGGATTGACATCAAACATCAGCTGTTTACGGCCTACATGCACACTCAAATACTTGCAAAAGTGAATGGAGTTAATGGGATGCTCTCCCATGAACATTGGATCAATTCTTTAGAGCATCATTTACCAAACTGTACACAATAAGATTTTGCACAGTTAAACTCAAGTGACATTGCACTGCCAGATGCATTGCAAGCATTCAGCAGGACTTCTAGACCATGCACCGAGGGGATGGTACAGTAACGTCATCCTCATACAGAAAGCAACCATGGAAATTGTTCGCTATGTGACAGCCTGCATGCCTTAAATTAGCAACAAATACATTCTTAAGGAGGTTAAGCAGAACAGGAGACATGGTACTGCCCTGCCCGACACCATTGCCAATATGGACCTGAGAAGACGGGCTAATTTAGGTTAATTCTGCCTTCCACTCGCTAGGCGGCGGCGGTGGTTAAATGAATAGTAGACCGTGATTTGGCGCCGTATGTTGGCTGCCGCTTAAATACAGTTATGTTCGACTCCTGTAAAACTGTTATCATATGCTTCTACTTAGTACATGTATGTAAGGCGCCCTGCGTGGCTGCCGTTTCTGCTATATGTATGTTCAATATACAGCGAAGTGCGTTTGCAGGCGCTTAATTAAAGAAAATATATTATTATAATTATTATTATTACCTACCACTCCATCTAGCTGATACAAAAAGCTTACCATAATACCAATAAGAAATAATATCAACAACTGTCACGGGAATATAATTGCTAAGGATCTGCACTATAAAACAACTTAAAATGGTAAATGCTTTGCTTTTCTCAGGTCAAGTGGTTGTCGATGTAAGTGGTTAAAACCCTAGTTATGACATAAATGTGTCATCTTGTGTAACTATGACCGAAAAGCTGAACATTTGCAGTCTGATCAAAATCAGATGTTAACAGAAATAATTTAAAATAATGGATCAACATAAAAATCTCTAGTACTTCTCAGTCACGAGTTCACTCACGTGATGAGGTGCTGGAGAGTTTGGCCACTTTGCGTTTTTTGCTGATAAATTGTCCTGACTGTTTATTGGCTTTACTGACATTGAACCCTTTCACTAAATTCATAGCCATGCAATTAAAGAACCGTCTTTTAATCAACGACATTACTTTGTGGCCACCGGTACACATGTCCTCAACCTAAAACAGATCAGCAAGTTGTCAGTGTAAGAGACATGGTCCCAGCCTCTTCCTGCTTTAAAAAAAACTGATCGTTGACAGCATCTGGTCATGAATAGTTGCATCATCTCTGGTGTTGATCTTACTTCTTCGCAGACTCTCCAGCAATGGATGGTCATCGACAAAACTCAATATAGTTGTTCCAGCGGGTCAGAGTTGACCAAACTCTCCTTACAGTATTCACATCTGCCCTCACAATATACCCCTAACATAGAAAATGATGTTGTATCAATGGAAGATGACAAATGCTTGAATGTTAGTTCTTCCACTAGCTTCTCTGCATAACAGTTTTCAGCCTTTAATGTTTGGCAAAAAACCTGTAACTTTAATCATGTAGATGATCAGTGTCTGGTCAATGTTTAATTGTGAAGCCATCAACAGCTGTTGAATGTCACCCTCAGCCAGGAAAGAATCATTTGTTCTACGATAATAGTTTCATATTCCAGTCTGCTGCTCAATGTAGCTCTAACAGAACTTTGTCCATGGTAATTAACTTCACATCTTTTAGATAATGCCGGTGAAGCTGTTAATTGTAAGATTTTCTCCTGTATTTATTTGTATTGACAAAACCACCTCCCCATGAAAAGTACTGAACAGAGTATCAAACATTTTGAAGCTAAAAAATTCTCTCCGAATCGCTCGAACCACTTGTCACATCAATTCTTACCTTGAATGGGAAAGGCTTCAAATACTCGATCTTCCGATGGCCCTCATTTGTACCACCAGTTGCGGATTTGTTGAACTTATATCCACTTCGACACCCATACACTTTACAGTTGATTATTTTTCTTAAAACACAATTAAATGTTTCAATCTTTCTCTTGTCTTTAACAATGGCATTACACTTCAGCATAGGAAAACAAATAAGTCGCCAGGCGGACAAAAGCGATGGCTAGAACAATGCTCTAGAAATAACTTATCTGATTCCAGCATTTCATCACATATACCACATCCAAAAGATTTTGCCAGAAACGGTTCAGCATCCTCAGGTGATCTGAATTTGTTAAAATAAAGACATTCTCCATGACTAATTTTCTCAAGAGAACTTGTAGTTTCATTAGAATCATGATGCATGTTTCTTGAGAAATGTACACGTGGTTCATCAATAACGCTTGCATTACCAAATGTGAAGCATTGATCAGATAGCTTAGCAGTTACATGACTTTCCCTATTAAGATCCTTTGGGTCTATTCCTACATTGCGTTTGAACTGCTTGGTTGAAGTACCACTCTTGTTATCAGATTTCTCATCCATGTTTTTCATTTCACCTATATGAGTTTTTCTGTGTATATTTAGATTTCCATGTTGTGTAAATCCTTTAAGACAAACGACACATATGTATGGTTTCTCTCCAGTATGGGTTCTCATGTGCATTTTCAGACTACCAACTACAGCAAATGATTTTAGACATAACTGACATTTGTATGGTTTCTCTCCAGTATGGGTTCTCATGTGCATTTTCAGATAACCAACTACACCAAATGATTTTAGACATAACTGACATTTGTATGGTTTCTCTCCAGTATGGGTTCTCATGTGCCTTTTCAGATGACTATCTCGAGCAAATGCTTTTAGACATAACTGACATTTGTATGGTTTCTCTCCAGTATGGGCTCTCATGTGTTTCTTCAAATCACCACCTTGAGCAAATGATTTCTCACATAACTGGCATTTATATGGTGTTTCTCCAGTATGGGTTCTCATGTGCGTTTTCAGCAGACTAACTACAACAAATGATTTTATACATATCTGACATTTGTATGGTTTCTCTCCAGTATGGGTTCTCATGTGCACACTCAGATCACTACCTCTAGCAAATGATTTTTGACATAACTGACATGTGTGTGGTTTCTCTCCAGTATGGGTTCTCATGTGTGTCTTCAGATTACAACCCTTGGCAAATGATTTCTGACATAACTGACATATGTGTGGTGTATCTCCAGTATGGGTTCTTAGGTGTATCTTCAGATAACTATCGTGAGCATATGATTTTAGACATAAATGACATTTGTATGGTTTCTCTCCAGTATGGGTTCTCATGTGTATTTTCAGATGACTACCGTAAGGAAACGATTTCTGACATAACTGACAACTGTGTGTTTCTTTATCAGAATGCTTTCTCGTATGCACCATCAAGCTGCCTACTCTGGTAAATGATTTCCGACATAACCGACATTTGCATCGCTTATCTCTTGTATGTTTCCTTGTACGAGCTGTTAGGTTTTCACCTTGAGCACATGATTCCTGCAATAATTGACGTCTATGTGGTTTTTCGCCGAAATTCGTTCTTGTGTGCATTTCTAAATCACCAGAATTTGCAAATGATTCTTTGCATAAGTTGCGTTTAGAAGTCCTTTTTCAGCATGAGTTCTAGTATTCATTTTAAAGCAATAGTTTGTCTATAAGCTTTCTTCCTGTTAGATTTAGGTTAGTGTTTCAGATGTTTACATGATGGGTTCATGTTTAATTGTGTCAGTGATAATTCTTTTTGGATAAAGCAAGAAAGTAGTCACACAGTTAAACAACTACTTTTTGTGACTAATCACTGAAGGCACCCAATCCCTGTAGAATATCACAGGCTTCTGCTGTTCTTCAACAGTTATGGTAAAAGATGAGGAAGTAGTTGAAACTTGTATGCAATGTATCAACTGTAATGATCTTCTCATACAAATCCATTCGATGTTCAAACAGAATGTTGTTCGTCTTCACGCACTTGGAAAAATTAAGAACAGCAATATCTAAAAGCAATTTCTATTATATTTAAAATAATTATTTTCATGTTGTGCCCGCGAAAAAGTCTGAGTGACTACTTTAGTATGAAGACCAGAATGTTTCCCTCTGCAGTTGGATGAATAGTAGGTAGCACGTATCAATTGTAAGCTACCCTTTCAGTAATTCGTATCCAAATTTTTAACCTAAGTGCTTTCCTTGTTTAATAACTACAAACGAGGTTATAGGCGATTGATTCATGATGGAATGACTCTGAGTCTAACGATATCTAGTGATCTAATATCTTCAATGAAAAACTGTCAACAGCCAACGTCTAAAGCAGAAATAAACATTAAGCTCCAACTATTATATTAGCAGCACTCCATCTGATCAAGCCTTGCACTTAAAATGTGCTAACGTACAATTAGACAAAATAATATAAACAAAAACAACAAACCCTTACCAGTTTTAGTAAATGATTAGAAATCGAATTTACCCACAATTCCTTTCTTATTTTCATTCGTTTTATTATAATTGACGCGAGATTAAAGGTATGACTAATGTTAAGTGGACCCGAATTTTGAAACTATTTACTGACATCTAGCGAATACTTTTGCGCAAACTACAACACTAATATACGCGACTCTCTACGTTGACCTATTTCTAAATTGTATATCGTGGCATCTAATTAATTTAATAGAAAAATGTGAATGCAGATTTTTTAAAGCAGACTCATCCTGATCTTTATATTTTAGGCCTACTTAATTAATATTTAACCAGAACTTTACACAGGGCAATTTCCTTTCTATGCTCAACTCTGTCAACTCGCTGATACCCGTCTCTTCTTAGCCATAAGAAGCTTTAATGGTCGTGTCCTTCATGATTTATTGCCTCAAATTAAATTAACAGGATATCTGTTGCGCCCCAGAGGCCACAATCTTACTATACCCCAGCGGTTCCCAAAGTTTTCTGACGCGACCCACTTGTGAATATCTTGGCAGACTCGATACCCACTGTGTCAAATAAAACATTGTGTACTAAAATTTGCTTCGTAAATTGGAATCGAAATATATGGATTAACGTCGAAATTTCAAGCATTAAAAGGAAACTTAGGTACAAACAGTTTACAATTCATTGCAATCCAGCTAGGCCTAGTTATAGCCAAATGATAGCCAAATGGTGTTCCTGAAAAAAATTTATGTTTCCCGAAAAAATTTGACGACCCACTTGCCAGAGCTATATATATATATATATATATATATATATATATATATATATTTATTTATTTATATTTATATACAGGGGTATATTAAAAAATAATTTAGTTATTTTAATTTAATTTCAGTGTTTTCAGTGTTTATTGTACCGTTCCGAAACCTCTCTTCCAGAAAAAGAGCACTGATTATGATTAACATTGTAAAAAGTCATCTTTTGTGGCTCTCGAGCCCATTAACGTCCACTTAACCTACACTAAGATGTCGGTACAGATGGTTTTTTAGCTATATGAAACAAAACGCAGCTGAATATATAAGAGTAATTATAAACTAAAATAAGGGTGCCTAATTGTAACGCAAGAATAGTATCCTGCGTTTATCGCCATATTCTTGCTGCCATAGCTTCCAGATATAGTTATTGATGCTAATATTATTAATATTATTAAATTATGTAATTTATGTAATTTCTTACCTGCATGGCATATTATTAATAAAAAATAGTGTTAGCTTTTTAAAGGAGCCTAAGCCTAAGCCTAATTTCTTACCTGCATGGCATATTATTAACCCTCGGGCTACCAAGGGGGGGTGGTTACCACCCCCCCCTACGTTTTTCTGCAAATTTTTTTGTAGCACATGGAATATAATTTTGACATTTTAGGTAGCTGTAGGGGGACCATTTGCACACATTTTGAGGTAAAAGTCGTGATGATAGCCCACGCCATAAAAAAGTTATACCCGATATAGCCTAGGTACCACGTTCTTGGAATCATGAATTTCTCGTATGCTGTTAGCTGTTTGTCGACTATAAAGGTATTCATTATTCTTTCTGGAAGAGAAACAACTATGCCATTCTTTAGAGGGAATGTAGGGCTATATTTACTTGCTTAGTTATTTGTCTTTTGAAAACCGGAAGTGATCATAATAAATAATAATACGCTTTTTCAGTGTGAAAATCACTGATTCCACATCACAACGTAAACCGATATGGTTGGGTATGGGGAAGGGCTAGAAACAGTCGAAGCAGAATGCTAACAAAGTGAAGCAGTGCTGTTAAGTGTTCAAGAAGCCGGTTTGCAGGAAGTATTCGCACAAAACAATGGGAGTAACTTGCAATAACTGCAAGGACCACTGACGTATTTGACTGCCGGGAACAATAGCATAATTTCTTGTTTCATGTTGATATACATGTAGCTGCATGCCTTTAGATTTTAGCCTGTAACTAAAACAGACTTTGGAATAGTTTGTATTGTTGAAAATTTAGCCTCATTATATTTAGAATATTCTTGGGTACATAGTTCATTTTCAAAACCCATATCATTTATATTTTTATCGAAAAAGTATAAGCTGTGCTGGATAATATCAGATATCTTTAAATGGACCGGTGCCTTTGTTAAAAAGTATATAATTTCGAGATGCATTCATATATTTTACAGCTAAATACACCATTCTTGTCAGAAATGAATGCTGAATCAAATGCTATATTGCATGGTATGATATTTGAAACCAAGCACGAAATTCCGGGGGGGGGGTGGTTACAGCCGATGTCGCAAAAAAAACCTTGGTAGCCTGAGGGTTAATAAAAAATAGTGTTAGCTTTTTAAAGGAGCCTAAGCGGGGTCTGAATTAAGGGTGGCATCTAGTGTTTTATCGGGTGTCGTGGATGCTAAGGCCGTTTTTGTTTTTACTGAGTGTATTAAATTGTGGAAACTGCTCTAAATTACATATTAAGTCACTTAAACCAATACCAATTGGTAAAAGGCCAAACGTTGTTTGTTTGTTTGTTGCTGTTTAACGACACGTGCTGTGTCATAAGAAAGATGATTAGCGCCGCCTCCTTTTTCTCCAAGCCTGAGGCAGTATTTACAAGGGAGTTTAAATAGTTTTCAATTTCTAACGACATAATTTTTTGTGACTGACATATTTACTCATTCATTTGCTCACTCGATCCTTCGTTCACTCACTCACTAACGCACTTTTTCGTATATCTCCCTAAATCAATTTCTCACTCATTCAGTAAATCACTCAATCACTTACTCATTCATTCACAGAGACAGACTCAGACAGACAAAGAGACATGCACAAAGACATATACAGAGACAGAGACAGAAACAAAGACAGACACAGTAACACATGCAGAGATGGACAGATATTCTCAGAATATGTGAGTCCTATTTTGAAACTTCTATAGCGCCATATTCCAAGACTGAACCTTAATACAAGCAGAAATCAATCAGGCTCATAGGGAGAATATAACAATGCAATAAGCTCTGAATAATATGATTGTATCAGCATCCTTCGATACAACACCTTTAATTCGGATTTTCGTACGCAGTATATAGTCCTCATTTTCGGTCAGTAAATTAAACACCAATTTTTGCTTGCGTGGCTGTAAGACTCTTTAAAATCAACCTTGATTAATACTTCATAACAGTTCGAGTAAGCTGTATAATGAACCAATATGAGCTATAAATATAGTTTCAGACTTTGATTTAACCCTTCGTCGGGCGTGGGGTCAAAAATGACCCCAGAGTGCATTTTCAACCAATGAATCGATGTTAAAAACTGAAATGGCTGCCTTGGTCTTTTACGAGAATTATTGTATAGGTTGTCTCTACGTATTCCAGTTGAGTATGCATGTGAATTTTAGATGAAAAAAAATTACAAGACATTTATACACTTAAGGTCATGGGGTCATTTTTGACCCCATTACTAATAATTGATGTTTCTTTGTCATTAGACAGTCTAAAGTTGCACAAAACCCACGATATTACTTGCTTATTTATTGTTCCTATTTACACAACGCTGAAGGTGGAATGATTTCAGGGCAGAGGCGTAACTTTGGTCTAAAAAGTGGGGGGTACCAGTTTATTGCATACACGAAGCAAGGCCGAGACTGCGACCTCTGGGAAGGTACAAAAATAAAATATTGACTGGCATTGTTCAAAAAGTGGGGGTACGGTATCCCAGTTCAAAAATGGGGGTACGGGTACCCCTCGTACCCCCACAAATTATGCCTATGTTCCAGGGCCATTCCTCACAAATGACGAAAGGCTCGCTCCATATCGAGGTTGGTGCAAATTTGTACAATATAAGCCGTCAAAGCCGCCAAAATACGGCATGAAGTTATAAATGTGCTGCGACGCTGAAACGTAGTACGTGTACAATGCCAGCATATATTGCAGCAAAGAAAGCGCTGATGCAGCTTCAACCAAAGATCTGGGAGGAAACGTTGTCCGTCAGCTCATACAACCTCTTGAATGTGGAGGTCGCAACATTACCACTGATAATTTTTGCACCTCACTGGCCTGAGCTAGAGATGTTCTGAAGACAAAGAAATCTACTTTTGTTGGTACTATTCGTACTTATCGAGTAGAGTTGCCCAAAAAATTGTTTCTCTTAGAGGACGCGAGATTGTACTCATCCGTTGTCGGGTTCAATGAGACCGGCGACTCGCCATTGCTTTCTTACAACTGTAAGAAAGACAAAGAAGTCATCGTCTTGTTGACTATGCACATCTCCTATAGAACTTTTGGCAAAACACCAAGGAAACTTCCGGAGGTTATCAACTTCTACAGTAAAACCAAAGGAGTTGATCATGATGACCAGATGATAGAAACCTTCAGCACGAAGTTCTCAACCAGCCTTTGGCCGGTAGTGCTGTTCTGCAACCTGCTTGATATTGCGGCACTTCAGGCTTACGTCCTTCATGAGAAATTGAAGGTGGCTTCAGTGAGAAAGCGTCATCAAGAAACTGGAAAAAGACCTTTGCCAAGCGCTACAGGAACAGCGATGCAACTAATCGTGGACTGATTAGAGCACGACTGTTAGACGACACTAATCATCGAAACGAATCAAGGAAACGAGGTCGCTGCCAAGTTTCTCCCAGACAGACTGACAAAAAAGCCACGGTTGTGTGCAAGGCATTTCATAAGAATGTGTGTCCAGTCCACTGTCAAATCTGTCAGACATGTCTATCTGCTGATTGATGAAATACTTTCCTAGGCTCCTAGCAGTCTCCTATGTTCATTCTAGCGTCATTTCATTGTATTGAGGGCACTATACAATAGTCTAAGAACAGTATTACAAGCCTATGCTTGTATGTGGCGTCATGATATCACTACGTGACGTCATGTTATGACGCCACTTCATGACGTCACGTCATGACGTCATGTCTGAGGAAGCGTCATTGCATTGTATTGAGGGCGTTAAACGTTAGCGTAAGAACAGTATTACAAGCCTATGTTTGTATGTGGCGTCATGACATCATGACGTGACGTCATGTCATGACAACACGTCATGACGTCACGTCATGACGTCATGTCATGAAGAAGCGTCATTATATTGTATTGATGGCGCTAAACATAAGGGTAAGAACAGTATTACAAGCCTACGTTTGTATGTGGCATCATAATATCATGACGTAACGTCATGTCATGACGTAATTTTATGAAGTCACGTCATGAGGAAGTACAATAAATAATGACATTTCAGTGAATAGTAATGATAATAATGACCTTCTCGTGCAATCTATGTGCTTATTTTATTGATTTACATGATAACTACTATGGGGTCAAAATTGACCCCACGCCCTTAGTTGTATAGTTTTTTTTCCGCCCGACGAAGGGTTAAAGGTGTCTAAATTGAGAGAGAAGACCTGAAAGCACAGAACATGGAGATGAAGGATGCTGTTGAAAAAAATCAGGGACAGAGCTGTTTGGAGAAGTTACGTTGAGGCCTCATCGTCGGCGCACGCCTGACGGAAGGGAGAGAAGAAGAAGAAGAAATTGAGCGCACTATTATTATTAAAATCTGGTGTTTAACGACAATTTCGAGGCCCTTACGACTTGTGCTAGCTTCTTAAGGCAACTAAACCCTCTCGTCGTCGTTGTCGTTATCATCGTCGTCATTATCACTATCATAATATTGACCACCAATTGTGAAGGAATAATTGACGTCGACTTCCCTTCCGCTGCATAAGAAACATTTCAACTGCAGTACAACGCACGTTGTTTAAAATACAAGTATCTATTTCAATTATTATTGTTATTGATTAATAACTTCCATATCGCCGGTGCTTAATTTTGAAGTCGGTGGTTGCAAAAGCATAAACACGTGAACAGTCAACATTATGCAGATTTCACCAATGAATATTCAGAAAAAGTACATGCATTGACTTCATGAGCCCTGGGTAATTTAGGTCACGCATGAAGAGGCTTCGGTTTAAACTGTTCAGTTTGCGTAGCTTAGAAAACAAGTCTAACCAAGCAGCCAAGTCACTCAGCCGTAACTGGGTCACGCTGTGTCATTTGATCTCAAATAAGCCAAAGCGACGCCATTTTACCTGAGAAACATCTGAGAAGACGACAGGGAGTAAGAAACATTCATCTGATTTGTTTCAGTATTAACTATCGATTAACCTTTATCTCTAAATACATAGACTCTACTGCGATTTTGGAGGTGAAAGTTTTAACAATTTCATAAATATAATGCTGTGCCCATATAATATGCTTTCACGACAGGAATTAAATGAAAGAGTTGCATAACAAATAATTCAGCCTTCAGCGATGTTGGAGTACATCTTAAACTGAATTACTTTGTAGTCAATGGATCCTAAAATGTTAGTGATAAGTTTATTTGGCCATGTCAAATCCTTCAAAACTAAACTTGAAATCGAAAGTAAAAATGAAGCCGTGAAAAAATAATGATCTTGTTAATTCCCAATGACTCAGAACTATTCAACAAGCGATGACCACCGACTCTTCTATACAAAATCGTTGTTGTTACAATGATGTTGAAGAGAAACGCCAAAGATAACAAATGGAGATTTATAATACGGCGTTGATAGGAGAAACTAACCCAATATTCCAAACCCAGATGTAGCCTACACATAGAAGTGTTTTGTTTAGTAGATATCAGGATCATACAACAGAGACACGTAGGAAGGATTGCAGGGTACCCAGAGTAAATTAGGACACAGTCCAATAACTTCTATAGCGCTGTTTTCATGGTGAACAACGCATCAATCGATGGTCGCTTAAAAGAAACCATTGTCAAAAATCTTAATGCATTGAAGAGGTGATTAATTTATTGACAAAAAGTCATGATCAGTCATGATAATAATGGCAAGACATAACGACGGCAATAATAGGAGACACAATAATATAACTTGCGTTCCTGTACAGTTCATAGACTAGGGGCCTACTGCGATAATAGAGTTGGAATTTGAACCATTCTGTAGATTCGATTTTTGCAGATCCTTTAAGCTCTCGTAGCTTATAGAACTGTTTTCACGTTAATTTCCAAAGACGCAAATTTATTATTGAACAAGCGATGAACGACGATGCATTTATGCAATAATACTCTTATTGCTTTAGTGAATGGCAAGAGCAAAAACATGGGTGAGGTGGCGCTTCAGACAACAGTTGCAATGATAATAATAGCGGGCCTAATAATAACCATAATAATAAAATTCAGCATAATAGTAATAATATTCAATAGAATAATAATAATTATAATAATAATATTAATATTAATTATAATAATAATAACAACAAATTAATATCTAAGTCCCCAAGGGATCATATGTACCTTGGGGCAAAAAAAAAAAAAAAAAAAAAAAAAAAATAATAATAATAATAATAATAATAATAATAATAATAATAATAATAAAGTAATACAGCGTCGCCTAAAAAAGGACTTATTGCTGGCCATATGACACTAATCTACGTTCAAAGAAGATAGTCTTCAACCGCTAAATGAAGGCAAAGGGTGGTTACTACCATCTTGTCTTAAGTATATAGTTATTAAAAATTGACAGGAACACCTCAAAGCAACAGCTAACTTCTCCAGTTATTGAATTTGTCAAAGTTGACACAAACACGTTTGCAGATATTTCACGTACTGAGAATCACAATAGTAATTAACTGACATTATTTCTAGAAAAGGTCATTCGACTTTATGGCAGAATTTGTTGATCGTGTTTCATAGGTTTCAGGTTAAGTGAAAATGACGGAAACAGGAGAGAAAGCTGCAAAACAACTTAGAGAAATAACAGAATGTCCAATCTGCATGAGTGCATTCACTGATCCAAGAATGTTGCCATGCATTCACACTTTCTGTTTTGAATGTTTGAAACGCACTGCAGAAAGGGCAGAGTTGAAGACAGGAGACAAAATGCCTTGTCCGTTGTGTCGTAAAGAGTTCAGCATTCCAGCAGATGGAATGAGTGGTGTGCAGAAAAACTTCTTCATGGAAAACCTCTTGCAATACAAGACTGCGCTGCGAATGGAAAGTGGCGCATTCATCTGCGATATCTGTAATGCCAGCGATGAGGGCAAAACAGGAGAAATACCAGAAGCTACGATGAGATGCTTAGAGTGTCAAGTTCACTACTGTGATGCTTGCAGCAAGGTTCATCGATTTCAGAAACTGAGTAGAAATCACCAATTGGTACAAATTGGAAGCGATACTAAATCAGAAATAAAGCGATCATTTACTACAAAATCCTGCACCAAACACACTCAGAAACCGTTAGACTACTACTGCACCGACTGCAAGAAAATCGTCTGCGTCTCGTGTTTTGTTGAAAGTCATAAGTTACACGATTGCAAAGATGTCGCCACAGTCGATGAAGGATTTCGCGAAACTATAGAAAATAATGCACGAAAGATGTCTACCTATGCAGAAGAATTGCTGTCAATGAGAAAGAATACGGAGGAGAGAAAGGAGGCCTTTCTTAAGGACATGGTTGTGAGGGAGAACTCAGTTCTTAAGACAAATCAGGAGCTTAAAGAAATTATTAATGAACACACGGAGAGGCTCTTGGATGAGTTATCTGTAATAAAAACACAACATCTGAAGGAAATGGAGATTGAATTGGAAGAAATAGACAGAAGCTGTACAATACTGAACAGCTTTGAGGCTTACTGCACTGAACTGAAATCTAAAGGATCACCCAGCGACATCTGCAGTTCGGTTGATGAATTACTTGGCAGAGCAGATGATTTAGAAAAAGATCACGAGGCATTCATTGGTCGTCCAATGAAATCAATCGAAGTTACTTTCGAAGCCACAGACTTAACAAACGTTTTACAGAATGCCAACAGCAATTTTGTGGGAAATGTCCAAGGTAAAAGTTTTATTTTTTCCGCAGAATGTTTGAATGTTGTTACGTAGATAACGTTACGCTAATATTCAAGTTCTTTGTGACACATTGTTGAGGTAGAAGTATCTCACGGATTTCTACTGTCGAATTGATTTCAGTTTTAGGATGGGGTTTTCCTTGGAAGCGACTATCGTTTAATGCGTGACGCATTAATACAACGGCACCATAGAAATTTTGAAATTAATAAAATATCAGAAAAATGTAATTTTTGTACAAGTGGACGTTTCTTCGAGTCGGTTGAAGGACATCCTGTCAAAAATTAATCAAAGGCCGGCTGTGAGGCCTCCAAATTGAGCTAAAACGAAGATAGTTATGTTTTATCTACATATCTCGAATAGTTCAAATTAACCTACATTTTTGGACGCGAGGTCATACAAGGGATAAAATATTGAGGTTTATTTTGGGACCAGGTATGACTAATTTGCATTAAAATCGGGTTTTCAGAGTACAATGGCGAATAGTTTGTGATGTATAATTCACGTTGTTAGGAATAGATGAGACTAGATAAGATTGCAAGGAAATGCATTACATAAAATAAGACATGTTCAGATTAGATTCGTTTATGTAAGTTTATTTACGTGTATGATTGCGTGGATACATGTTTGTAATTATGTTTGTATGTAGCCTGGGTATGTATATATGAATGTGTCAGTTACTTCCTTCAGCATGTATGTTTGTACCAAGATGCCTAATATAGATCAGTTTAGTATTTACAAAAGCGATGAAATTATGATCATATTTCTTTAGATTATATAATACTAGCTGGTGAACCCGGCGTTGCCCGGGTTTCGGAGGTTATGGGGCCGGGACACCATGGTAGCGGCCAAAACGGGGGACGCGAAGCTGCTTAACCCGGCGTTTTCGGTGTTTCAATCCCTCTAGCGAATAAGCAACAAAACACTGCTTAACCTGGCGTTTAGTTCAGTGAAAGTTTCAATCCCTCTAGCGAATCCGTACTGTAGCTGCTTAACCCGGCGGCATCATCTGGCGAGTGAAAATAGGTTGAGTGTAAGTTTTTTTTTAGCAGCTAAACATGCATTGCCCGGATAGGTTTTGGCCCGGGAGACCATGGTAGCGGTGAAAACGGGGGACGCGAAGCCTCACACTGGGTGTGCAATGCCCACCCCGAGACAGTAGTGAAGGTTTGGAGTGAAAAGGTCCAAAGCTGTAGAAATGCATCGCGGTCAAAGATCGCTGTGACAGACAGATAGACAGACAGACAGACAGACAGACAGAGTCTTGTCTTTATATAATATATATGTTTTAATTAGAATTAAGAATGGATATTTTACACACTTATGTATAAGAATGGCTTATGGAAATCAGTAGCTTTTTAAATGCTGTGTTCAACTTTCAATTGTGATCATGTGAATGCAGAAACCGGTACACAGTTAGAGACCTGTGCAATTATCGTGGGATTTAATGATCGCACGACCATAACAGATGATGTTCTCAAAATAAATCTACATCGGCCAAACGAAATCTCAACACAAGAACAAATCCCGACTACAACAGCGGTCGAAGCAGTCGCCGCCGTTTACTGTAACACGATGTACGTTGCAGGCATAGGAGACAACTTCGATGAAGTCTGGAAATACAGCACGGTTTCTGGTTGGATTAAATGCGCTTCTTTAGTTCAAGGCCGACGTAGACACAGCGCAGCTTTTATAGATGAAGTATTGTACATCTGTGGAGGATTTGTGGATTCAACTGGAAGCGTTCTTGACAGCGTTGAAGCCTACGATGCAGTCTCCGACAAATGTACTTTTATGGCAACATTGATTCATGGCGTACATAACTCAGGGAACTGTGTTCCATTGAAGGGTTTACTCTATGTTTTCGGTGGATTAGATAAAGATAGCAAGGAAATGGATTACGTTCAAGTGTACAACACGAAAGAAAACACATGCTCTATCCTTCCGAAACCAATGCCATGTCCTTATTCTATGATGCGAGCTGCACTTTCGGAGACATCTATAACTTTACTTGGATGGGACACTTGCTTCATATTTAACTTTGAGACGGAAATTTGGAACGAAAGAAACCAGTTTAAGACTGACGTTGATCACTTTGGTTTGGTTCTTGAGAATGGACGAATCTTTGTCATCGGAGGAGGAATCTGCGAAACAGATAAGGATGGTAAAGCGGTATGGAAATGCAGAGACGACATCCGTTCTGTCCCTCTTCAGAATATCATCGACGATAAACCGGTCGAGTGGGAGGTTCATGGAAAATTGACAAATCCGCGTCTTGTACATGCCTGCGCAAAAGTGCGATTCCCAGTCTAGCAAATTATACTGAGGTTTTGTAAGGCCAGCGGTTAAAAGTTTATTTAGTGATCGTAGTAGGTTACGGCAGCTTATAATGAATGTTCATAGTAGTTCTAAGTGTTTAGCTACCTCCGATGGCAGCCTTGACCTTACGTTTTGTTTGTTCAACTGTCAATTGTCATTGTATTTGTGTACCCTGTTCAAACAGAAACCACTGCACAGTTTAAGAACTATAATTATGTAATTGTCGTGGGATTAGAAGATGGTACGACAATAACAAAGGACGTTACCAAAATAAATTTACATCGGTCAAATGAAATTTCAACACAAGAACAAATACAGTCACCTCAGTGGCGTTCAAAATCGTCGCTGCCATTTACCTTAATACAATGTACGCTAAAGAAAATAGTAAAGAATGCAGATGAAATCTAGAGGTGCGAATCGACTTGCGGTTGGATGAAATGCGCATCTTTAGTCGTCGTTGTAGTGTTCTTGTCATCATCACCACCGCCGCCGCCACCACCACCATCATCATCAGCATCATCATCATCATCATCATCATCATCATCATCATCATCATCATCGTCATCATCATATCGACCACCAATTTTGACGGAGATATTGCTACTATTGACGTTGACTTTCGGTTGCATGAGAAACATTTCAACTGCAGTACAACGCACGTGTAGTAAAATATATTCCAATTATTATTGTCACTAATAAATTACTTCTATAGCGCCGGTGTCCAATACACAAGGCGTCAACAGATGTCGCACCAAAGCGAATCCTAATGAGGTCGACCGTCGACATTCAGAAGATCCGTCGGTTGAGACCAAAAGTCTGGACACACTTAGAATGGCGTCTTTGCCATATATGAACACACAGATTCATTAAATTTCGGCACTATATGCCTGCGAAAATTTATTTATTACCCACCAATACCTCCTCTCAACCATCATTTTCAGTCTTATGCACCTCTACTTATCACTCCATTGTTTTCCACTCCAAATTAAAGTCCCATCTCTTCAAGAATTCCTAGCCTGATCCATTCAATCCTCCACCTTTCAAGGCGAAACCCACCTAAGCAGCTCCTGTGCCTCCTCTTCTGGTATCTCTGGCAAGTGGATTCGAATATTACGTTGACATCACGACGCAACGCTCGTGAATAAGCTAAAGCCCTGTGCTTAATTTCCGAAGGCATTTTAGACATTTTGAGTTTACGATTACGATCAGTTTCCATGGTTTAGGACACCTTATTGCATGTAAATATGTTATAGTAATGTTTTTGTATACTAAACATGGGTTTGAAATTGAATATCCTGTTCAAAGTGTTTATGTAAGGAGTTTATCATGAAACTCTGAATAAAAATGAATTATGTTCATGCAGTTCTTGACGGATGATTGTATGACATGATGTCTTTGAACTGAAGGTTAAAATCCGTAGGCCTATAGATTTCTAATGTAATTATATATTAGACGTTAAATGCTAAAAGTTAGTGATTGGATGTAGGTGGCACCACAGTATACAGAATGTTAACGTTGTAAAACGTTGAATTTCAACACCTCTTTTAATTGAGGTTTCTAGTGTCTCTACATAAAATCATCAACTATACACGTTGGGCTTTCTTTAGGGCCTACTAGTCTTTCAACTCTATATTAGCCTAATTGCGATAGTATCACGAAGTCTGATCTAATGTAATCTGTTGTAGTCTAGTTTCTTTTCTAATCTAATCGAACGGAATCTTATCTAATCTGATCTAGTGTAATCTAATCCAAAAGAATTCTATAGTTCCTTTATCATAATGTCCAGGACAGCATTCGGTTGTTGCTTTGTTGCTTCGAGTAAACCTCAATCAAAAATGACATTCCGTGGAGAAGTGAGGTCGAAATCACGAACTGTAATATTAGCACCAGGATATTACCATATCACTCCTATCTTAGACGACTCCATTGGTTAATAATTCCTGAACGCATTTAATTCAAAAATCTTTCGCTAACCTGAAGCTCCCTGGCATTCTCAGCCTACATCAACAGTTACATCATGGTTCATATTACATCACAACGACCAGGAATCTTTAAACAGCAAAACCAGCCAGCACAGTCCATAAACAGCATCTCATCATAACTACATTATATCAAAATAATATGACATTTTATGCTATCTTCACTGGCTACGATTTCCACCAGTAGAAGAGGAAGAACAGAAGAACAGTCAGCTAATCTAGCCCATGAGGTAGGCTCAGGCAGACATGTAGCCTGCATGAAGTGTTGGCAGCTCCTTTCCTTGGACTCGGGGCACGAGGGCGGGTGGCCAGTCCTCTCCCTCGCCGTCTCATCTTCCGACCGACAGCGTACGGTCGTACACTCATTAGGCCCCTATAGCTGAATTGGCAAGGGGTGCGGATGGAGTAGAAACCTCGAAACAATTCTTTTGCTATGGTGGGGATTTGAATCCTCGACCTTTCCATTGAAAGTTCCGCACGCTAACCACTACACTGTCGCGTGTACCCTTTAGAGCGACTATGTATATCGCACTAAATCGTCTCAACAGAAATTGTCTTCAACACGTTTATAAGGCCATACAACCAGTGCTTTTTTTTCAATAGGATCCGGGACTGAAAAATTATGGAAGGGACTAAATTCCGAGAAACATCACCAAAGCAGAATCGGATGTAATAGCCTTTTGTGGTTCATTCCTATTGTCAAAATTATCATATTATAGGCAATGACAGCCAGTGGCAACGGCATTTACACAAAAATTTCAAACTTAATTCAAATTCCAACAATCATAGTAGAGTGTATGAATTTTACAATATTAGCCGATCGTAAGAACTGCATTTAAAAAACCGTACAGTTATCTTACTTTGTGTCAGCTTCTCAAAGGTTTCTTATTCAAAATGGCGTCCCTCTGTAAAGGCAGTGCGTACAACTGACAGCGCGACCCAGTTAACTCTTACTGACTTGGCTGTTTTGTACTGAGGCTATTGTCTAGTTACCTTGGCTAAAATATTTATGCAAACAACGAAACGTTGAAGCTTGAAGAGAGCCATAAAAATGGCGTTTTAGGCAAATCAATGAGCTCTCGAGATATGCAAATCAAAAGTTGCCATTTATGAGGGTCAGCAAAGTCCACAATCAAGAATGACTACAGTGGTAAGACTTAGGCCTAAATGGCGATGATAGGAGAAATCAGCAAAAAAATTTACGGAAAAAATTAACCATGATAAACCAACACAATTTTCTTTACGGAAATATTAACCTGGCAATACACATTTACAGGGATTGCTTATAGTGGCGTAGAAAGGTTTTGGGGCCCTTGTGCAAAGCTTTTATGATGGGCCCCTTAAACCTCTTCGATTTGAAAAAAACGCTCTGCAAAAAACGCTTGGCGCTTTTGCGATATTTGCATATTTCGCACCGTGAGAAATGTGCAAATATCATAAATCGCACCACAATTAAATAATAATTAAATAATTACATTTTAATTATTTTCTCAGATTTATTTTTATAAACATTTTTCTTTTTCTCCAGTTAGCATAAAAAACTGAACTAGAGATAATTAATCAAAAAACATTGTTCCATCTGCTATGACTGCTAAAATATGAATTAGGCCTATCCGTACTTAAATTCTGTCAAATTGTGAAACAGTTGGGTTGATTGATAAAAATAACGAAACAATTCAACAAATTAGACAAGTGTTTAGTCTACGGTAGGCCTAGTCTAAAAGAAGAATCCGAAAATTCCGAAAAGTTAAAACGTTCGTTTGCGCGCCATCTCTTACGCAAAAATATCTACCACTTTTGAAGTGTCAAGCTTTCTGGCATGTTCATTTTCTATTGACAACATTGCCAAGTCGCTCAGCCGCTCTTCTGACGTTGTACTTCGTAGATAGTTTTTGATTAGCTTCAATTTTGAAAATGATCGTTCACATGTCACAACAGACAAAGTCAATAGCAACATGTAGCCTAAGCAGTGCAGACATCACTGAATGCAGTCGACAAAGCATAATAGTCTCCTAGTAACAGTTGTGCAATTTCGAAGATGGTTGATTTCGTTGTGTAGTGCAGTGTACGCTATTGCTAACTTGATGTAGGCCTACATGTAGATTTACTTTTAGGCTAAAAATGACTCTACTCGCTACCAGGGTACTTCTGACCGTCGGGGGCCCTTGTGCATTGAACAACACGACACATTGCTACGCCACTGATTGGTTAGTTTTTATGTGTCTTGTTTTATAGATATCGCGAAAAACATACACGTAGGCCTATTTCATGGAATATTCCTTATTCGTCTAATGACTTCTATGGCGAGTCATTTCAATGCATTTCCGTATCTCTTTCGAAAGCAGTGCGCTATAAAGTGAGACTCTTTATGATTCAACAGAATTTTTCAACACATGACAAATCATAAGCATTTGAAGTCATTGTGAACGATAGCATGCATAGTCAATATTATAAGATTGTGACTAATCATTCTTTAGAACACATATATTCCATCGACCTTGTTATATGATTTAACTAACGCTTAAAGATGTTTCTGCCTAAGTCTATCTGTCTATCAGTTGTATAGCGCATGAGAAATATTAGACGTACAAAGAAATCAGGTCATGCAGTGATACCTGGGTGAATCTTTAATTTCACACACTGACCTAATTTAACCGACGCTTTATCAACTGAGAAACTGTTGAGAAGACGAAAAGAGTAAGCCAACTTTTGCCTTTTTGCCTCGGCTCCAAATGTCGCCCCTTAGATGAATCGCAGCACTGAGAACCGCAGCACATAATCTCATGTGATTTTTAGCTGTGATTAATTCGAGCTATATTGCTAATGTAGTATTACGCCTCTGCCATTGGCTATTATAGCCTCTATATTTTATTATAGAAATGGAACGCAAGAGGCGCACTACGAATAAATTCAGGCTTTCGCTATGTTGGAGAACTCTCTAAATTGAATTCCTTTCGTGTCAATGGACCTTAATTTCTGAGTAATAAATTAATTTCAATGTACCAAGTCTTGCAAATAAACCTTGAAATCGAAAGTAAAAATGAAGCTGTGGAAAAGCACCCTGTTAATTTCCAATGAAGCGGAAACACAATTCCAAAACTCACTCATAGCATATTGATAAGCATTGGACTGAGTGAGTTTTGGAATTGTGCTCCTAATATTCTAATATCGATGAACTGCTTTTAGTTCAAACAATACTGTTATTGTCATAAAGAAGGCTAAGAAAAAAGTCAACAGTGGTTGTTTTGGCTAAAATCTTGACTCAATCATCGAAATTTTGAAAGTTTGAAGATGGCCATAAAACAGCAGCGTTTTAGGCAAACCGATCCAGTCACACAATATGCAAGAAACTATGTGAACTTTCGCTAAGTTAGCAGAGATCACATTTAAGAATTACGATTATAGCAGACACCAACCCATATTTTTCTGTGCGGAATGTTTTCATGGTTGCTTAGTTGTAAAATTGTTTTAACAAATAGGGCCTATCGTCGGCTATCGAGATCTTAAGTAGGCTATAGAGAAAAAAATTTCAGGTGCCCCAAAGTGATTTCCCATAGTTATTTCTATAGCGCTGCTAGTCTATAACAACGCGTCAATCGCTGGTCGCTTTATTAGACACCGTGGACGAAAATCATTATTGGTTGGATAGATCCATTCGAATTTTAATTTGGCCCAAGCAAAATCATCGTTCCATGCAATTCAATTCATATTGTATGGGAAGCATTCAATTTGGCCCTACTCCTTTTGCAAGTCTGATACTAAAATAATTTGTTGCATTTAAGTAGGGTTATTTCTAGTTATTCTACATTTTCACGTAATTGCTATAAAATATTGTGACATAATAATATATTTAACACTGACACTCACATAGCGTAGGCCTAACCTAAAAGAAACTCATCAGCATCATGCTCGAGGAAATAACATAAATCTGCCATAAAATAAACTTGTCTTTAATTAAGGCGAATTAATTAGGGCAAAGAATCGATCCTCTCCTAATATTTTAAGGACGAGCGTGTACTAAAAGCGACTGGAAAATAAATGCAGCTCTTCACAAAGTGTTGATAACCATTTCCAGTCTTCTCCATTTTTTAAATTCGATATGCTACGTCTAACTTTGTTAACTCAGCCCTCTTTAATTCACCTACGATAACTAAAGCGCTTGAAATTAGTTCACTTTATCGATAATAGGAAGAATAACATTGAATATGAAAACTAAACATTTAAAATTCATTGCAGACTTGTTGATATTTTCATGACAGGTTCTCTGAATAAGTTCAAATGGCGGATGTTGGAGGAAAAGCTGCAAAACAACTTGGAGAAATAACAGAATGTCCAGTATGCCTGAGTACATTCACAGATCCAAGAGTGTTGCCATGCATTCACACATTCTGTTTTCAATGCCTGAAACGTACAGGAGAAGCGGCGCAAAAGAAGCCAGGAGACAAGATGCCTTGTCCGTTATGTCGTAAAGAGTTCAACATTCCAACAGATGGAATGAATGGTATGCAGAAAAACTTCTTCATGGAAAACCTCTTGGATTTCAAGACTAGTATGCAAGTGGGGAGTGCCGTCATTATCTGCGATATGTGTAATGTCAGGAATGAGGGCAAAACAGGAGAAATACTAAATGCCACGATGAGATGCTTAGAATGCCAAGATGACTACTGTGATATCTGCGTGAAAGTTCACCAATTTCAGAAGCTGAGTAAAAATCACCAAAGTGGTGAAAATTGGATGTGATACTATATCAGGAAGTAAGCAAATGTATTCTACGAAATATTGTCCTAAGCACACTCAGAAACCATTAGATTTCTACTGCGCTGACTGTAAGAACATAGTCTGTGTTTCGTGTTTTGTTGAAAGTCATAAATTGCATGATTGCAAAGATGTCACCACAGTTGATGAAGAATTCCGCCAAGCGATTGAAATGAAAACACGAAAGATGTCAAAATATGCAGAGGAAATGCTATCAATGAGAACGAACATGAACAAGAGAAAGGTAACTTTTCTTACAGAAATTTTCGAAATAGAAAGCGCAATTCATGAAAGAAATAAGGAGCTTAAAGCCATGATAGATATAGATACAAAATCCTTTTTGGATGGGTTATCTGTAATAAAATCAAATCGTATAAAGGAAATTGAAATTGGAATGGAAGAAATTGACAGATGCTGCACAATATTTAAGAGTTTCGAAGCATACTGCACTGAGCTGAGATTGAAGGGATCGGCCAGCGGCGTCTGCAGTTCAGTTGACGAATTACTTGCTAGAGCAGATGATTTAGAAAAAGATCACGAGGCATTCATTGGTCGTCCATATCAATCAGTCAAATTTTCGTTCCAATCAACAGACCTGACAGGCGTTTTACAAAAGTTCAACAACAACGCTGTGGGACAAATTAAAGGTAACATTTGCCGAAACATACATTTGTTACCCTCTTGCAAAGCGACAGAGAACTTTCAGACTTTGCTGAAATTTTCTATTTTTCGATTGCGTAGGCTTCACAATCTGTATTCCAGTTTGTGGGCCTTGGACCTCAACTGGCTGTTCTGTTTTGAATGGATTGAATTTTTGGAATGCGGATTGCATATATTTTTTTTGTTATTTTCTACATAATTAGGCCTATATCAAGCGATGAAGTCTTTTCGGAAGTTTCCGTAAGGCGACAGAGAACTTGGGCTGATTTAAAATGTTTCGAATTGAATGTTATATTACATAATTATTGTTAATGGTTCTGTTTTGCCTCATGTCCTTGCTTCCTCTTTTAAACTATATGTGATATTTTTTCTCTCTAATCTGTCATGTCCGTATACTCCTCGCCCGCGTTTCAGTCACCTTTATTTAGTAGCAACTTCTTGTCTTAAGCTTTATTTTACTTCCGGCTGTTTTTATATTCGTTTCTTCAAGCTGTCACAAACGCAACTTGTTGTAATAAGCCATAATTCTAACGTTAACTTTACAACATTTAGCAGAGTGCGGGAGGCAGATTTTGAATAGAGCGGATTTCTTTCTTTCAACGCATTTCTGCAACTCCATGGATCATACATTTTCATCACACTGTCCACGTTGCGCCACCTGCTCAATTTAACGGAGGCTTGGATTGAGGTCTTAAATTAGAATATGATGTAATGCAATATTATGCGCCTATTTAAAAATTTTAATCAAGAGTCAGATGTTTGGGTCAGTTTTGGTGCTAGGTCAAAATCTAGGGCGATTTATGTTCTGAAGATGAGAATAATTAATAAGCTTATTGCCCAATCAGGTATCATTAAATTTCTTTTCATTGCTTCAACAGAAACGACTAAACAGTTTGAGAACAGTTATGCAATTGTCGTTGGATTAAATGATGGTACGACCATAACAAAAGACGTCTTCAAAATAAATCTACATCGAACAAACGAAATCACAACACAAGAACAAGTCACAATTAAAATGCAGGAAGAAGCCACAGCCGCTGTTTACCGTTACACAATATACGTCGCAGGAGTAGGAGATAATTTTGATGAAATCTGGAAATACAACATGGCATCTGGTTGGATGAAATGCGCATCTTTAGTTCAAGGCCGAAGCAGCCACAGCGCAGTGTTTATCGATGAAGTATTGTACATCTGTGGAGGCTTTGTGGAGTCTACTAGAAGCGTTCTACGTGGGGTTGAAGCTTATAACGCTTTCTCCGATAAGTGCATTACAGTGGGAAAGCTACTTCACCGTGTCCAGAGCTCAAGCAACTGTGTTCCATTCAGAAGATCACTCTATCTTTTTGGTGGACCAGATGCAGGTAAGAACACATGCAGTCGTGTTCAAGTGTACAACACGAAAGAAAACACATGCACTCTTCTTTCGAAACCAATGCCGCGACCTTATATGCTTATGCGAGCTGTTTTTTGGGAGACATCTGTTATATTACTAGGACGACACACTTGTCTCATATATATTTTTGAAATGGACACTTGGCAAGAAAGAAACCAGTTTAAGACTGACGTTATTCATTTTGGTTTGGTTCTTGAGAATGAAAGACTATTTGTCATCGGAGGAGGAATCTGGGAGAAGGATGAAGATGGCACAACAACATGGAAATGCAGAGACGACGTACGTTTTGTGCCTCTTCGGAAAGTCCTCGAGGATAAACCGATTAAGTGGAAGATTCATGCAACATTGCCTCAACCATCCATGCTACATGCGTACGAAAAACTGTATAACTTTGCCCCATAGTTTAGAACGGCACTGTTTTCTATATAATAATTAAGCTTACTATATGAATTCTTGATCACCGTATATAGTGCAGATTCCTGACCTTGGAATATTCTTGCGACTTTAATTCTAAGCACCGTTGCAGTGTACTTCTCTATCTGACGAATCCACAATTCAATAAGAAGTTACATTTCTTCAAAAGAAACATTGTCTATCCTCAAAGTTTGTACATCATTAAACAGTGTTTAATCTAGTCCCCCTCTTCTGGGAGGGGAAACAAGGTTTCTCGGGGGACCAACGAATATAAACAAAAAGTAATTTCATCCATCTTTAAAAAGTTTCGGACTTTTCCTAATTTCATCTTCAAAAAAAGTTGATGACCTTTTTCTAGTCCTTC
>OY744603.1:3296269-3503769 GCA_963556255.1 Allolobophora icterica
ATAATAAAAATAATGTTGAAGTCCCTGAGGGATCCTGTATACCTCGGGGCAAAAAAATAATAAAAATAAAAATAAATAATAATAAATAATAATAATCAAAATAATAATAATCAAAAAAATCCTCGAGAAACCTTCTTCCTGTAACAAAAAATATCCATCACAATCCAGAGGTTCAATGCTATCGCATGCCTAGGCACAGTGGGGAACCAGAATGCTGACTTTAATGCTACCGGATAATAATAATAATAAAAATAATAATAAATATAATAATTATAATGATGATGATGATGATGATGATGATGATGATGATGATGATGATGATGATGATGATGATGATGATGATGATGATGATGATGATGATGATGATGATGATGATGATGATTGATGATGATGATGATGATGATGATGATGATGATGATGATGATGATGATGATGATGATGATGATGATGATGATGATGATGATGATGATAATAATAATAGGCCTAATAATTAACGTGGCCTCTCCTAAAAAAACTCATTCCTGAACAAATGACTCCAATTTGCGATGAAAGGAGATTGTCTTCAACCCTTAAATTAAGGCAAAGGATCATAAGGATGTCTTGTATGATCTTGTCTTAATTTATTAAGTATCAACAATTGAGGAAAATCTCAAAATAACTGCTATGGCTTCTCCAGATATTTAATTTGCCAAAGCTGACGCAAACCCGTTTGTTTACATCTATGTTCTCGTACTGCGAATCTTATTCAATCGCAGAATTTACTGTACTTTTTTCATAGGTTTCCAGTTAAGTGAAAATGTCTGCAGCAGGAGAGAAAGCTGCAAAACAACTTAGAGAGATAACAGAATGTCCAATTTGCATGAATGCATTCACTGATCCAAGGATATTGTCATGCATTCACACTTTCTGTTTTGAATGTCTGAAACGCACTGCAGAAACAGTGCCAAAGAGGCCCGGAGACAAAATGCCTTGTCCTTTGTGTCGTAAAGAATTCATCATTCCAGCAGATGGAATGAATGGTGTGCAGAAAAACTTTTTCATGGAAAACCTCTTGCAATACAAGACTACGCTCCAAATGGGAAATATCGCGATAATTTGCGATATCTGTAATGCCAGCGAAGGGGGCAACACAGGACAAATACCAAAAGCCACAATAAGATGCTTAGAGTGTCAAGACAATTTCTGTGATAGTTGCGCCAAGGTTCACCAATTCCAGAAACTGAGTAGAAACCACCAATTGGTAACAATTGGATGTGATACTATGTCAGCAAGGAAGCAAGTTTATTCTGTGAAATCCTGCACCAAACACACTCAGAAACCATTAGAATTATATTGCGCTGACTGTAAGAAAATTGTCTGCGTCTCGTGTTTTGTTGAAAGTCACAGGTTACACGATTGCAAAGATGTCACCTCATTGGATGAAGAATTTCGCCAAATGATAGAAAAGAACGCATGGAAGATATCGACCTATGCAGATGAATTGAAGGCAATGAGAAATAACATGGAAAAGAGAAAGGCAGACTTTCTCAAGGACATGGTAGAGAAGGAGAATGCAGTTCATAAGAGAAATCAGAAGCTTAAACAGATGATAGATGAACACACAAAATCGCTCTTGGCTGAGTTATCTGTAATAAAAGCACGTCATCTAAAGGAAATGGAGATAGAAATGGAAGAAATAGACAGCAGCTGCACAATATTGAACAGCTATGAGGTTTATTGCACTGAACTGAGATCGAAAGGATCAGCCAGCGACATCTGCAGTTCAGTTGACGAAATACTTTGTAGAGCAGATGATTTAGAAAAGGATCACGAGGAATTCATTGGTCGTCCTCTTAAATCAATCGAAGTTTCTTTCAAAACTACAGAGTTAAAAACAGTTTTTCAGATGGTCAAAGGTAACGCTGTGGGACAAATGAAAGGTGACGTTTACAACAACTTTCATGTTGGTGTCCTGATGTAAATAGATTTGTTGACCTCTTTGAAGAGCAACAGAAAACCTCATACATGTATTTTTCGGATGCATTTGCTTCATAGTCTTTCATCCAGCATGGGATTTATCAGTTATGATATAAAGATAAAAATTAGAAATGGTTCAGCTGCTGATACATGTTTATGCAACACGCCTGCTAAAATAGGATATAACACACTACCATCATAAGCGTTTCACCCTACAATACTCCCTTTTCTCCCAGCTTACGGCTGTCTGTACAAATCCATGTCTCTTGTTATTTTCAACGATATCATCTATACATATGTGTATAACATCTTTTAAAAGTCACTATATTAGGCAAGTCTCAGTTTTGGAGCTATATAAATAGTTGATGTAATGCAATGCAATTGTAACTCTCAGACTTTTCAGCAGCACGCACACCCATGCGAAAATATTAGCGCTATATAAAATGATGTCCCCGAGTCAATGTGGTGCCATGGAGGTTACTTATGTCATTAGCATAATTTAATCGCTGAATAAGGGACAAACGTGACGGAGATGTGAATATAATATATTCACATCTCCGTCACGTTTGTCCCTTATTATAATATAAAAATATCTAATATTAGATATTTTTATATTATATTTAAGTAAATTAGATGTTCGTCTCAGTTGTACAGAATGCATTCTTTTCAAAACTACGGAAATTAATGTTATTAAGATTTAAGCAAATTAATAAATGTTCAGTTCAAATCCCAGCCATAAATGATTTACTTTAATTGCTTCAACAGAAACCACCACACAGTTTGACACTTATGCAATTGTCGTGGGATTGAATGATGGTCCGGCTATAACGAAGGACGTCATCAAAATAAATCTACTTCGGCCAAATGAAATCTCAACACAGAAACAAATACCGACGAAAATGGTGTTCACAGCTGTCGCCGCGGTTAACTCTAATACGATGTACATTACCGGAATAGGAGTCAATAAAGATCAAATCTGGAAATACCATATGACTTCTGGTTGGATGCAATGCGCGTCTTTAGTTCAAGGCCGACGTAAACACAGCTCAGCTTTTATAGGTGAAGTATTGTACAACTGTGGAGGATTTGTGGATTCTAATAAGACCGTTCTAGACAGCGTGGAAGCTTACAACGCAGTCATCGATAAATGCGCCACAGTTGGAAAGCTGGTTCACTGTGTCCAATCCTCGGGTAACTGTGTTCCAGTCAAGAGTTCACTCTATATCTTCGGCGGAGGAGGTAAAGATAACGAAGCGTTCAATCATGTTCAGGTGTACAACACCAAACAGAACACATGCACTCTCCTTTCGACACAAATGCCACACCCTTATGGCTTGATGCGAACCGTACTTTGGAAGACATCAGTTATTCTACATGGACGCTATATTTCTTTTATATTTAACCTTGAGACGGAGACTTGGCAAGAGAGAGAACAGTTCAAAACTGATGTTGATTACTTTGGTTTGGTTCTTGAAAATGAACGAATCTTTGTCATCGGAGGAGGAATCGGCGAAACAGGTAATGATGGCACAACAACATGGAAATGCAGAGACTACGTACGTTATGTCCCTCTTCGGAATATTTTGGAAGATAAACCGATTGAGTGGAAGATTCATGCAACATTACCTGAACCATCTGTGATAAATGCCTATGGAAAATTGACTTTATTTGTTCCCTAGTACAAAGGAACAGCATCTGCTTTCACTGCATCGTATCGTCAATTTGTGTTTATCGATAGTTGTCTCACATCATCTAAGCATTAGGCCTACTGTAATTTCTTTCTTAATGAACTCACTACTCAGGTATTCAGGTACCTTATTGGCCATTTGCTATGTATACCACCATTTCAGGAACAACCTTGATAAAAGCGGTACAAAAATGAGAAGTTGTATGATTTAACTGCATAATTCAAAACGAACACTGAACTAATAAGAAATATTTATTGAACTCATTGGTGGCAACTGCATAAACAGTCGATAATGCAGATCTTGTGCGTATTCCAATGAATCCCAAACTTTTTCGGGTCGCGACCACCTTTTCCGATAATCAAGTAACCCGCGCCCTCCGCCAAATTTGCATAAGAAGGCATTTATAATAAGACCGAGGCCTAGACCCGTAGGGTAAAGAAAACACACTACAAATAGATTTTTCTTAACCCCTTCGACGCGGATGACGAGTAATAATATAGTTACCCATTTGATGCTCTAGTTACATACCACACACACACACACACACACACACACACACACACACACACACACACACACACACACACACACACACACACACACACACACACACACACACACACACACACACACACACACACACACACACACACACACACACACACACACACACACACACACACACACACACACACACACACACACACACACACACACACACACACACACACACACACACACACACACACACACACACACACACACACACACACACACACACACACACACACACACACACACACACACACACTCGCATTCTAAGGCACGAGAAAACAATTATTTGTCCTGCATAGTCATTATAATGAGGAAAACAACTCGGTGACGTAGAGCGCGAATTTAGAACGATTCTGAGTCTAAAAATGCAGCAAGAAATGTGTTTGTTTGAATAAAGTTCGAATGCACTATTTCGAATAGATTAGATTAGATAGGACTGGATTGGATCGAGAATTGATTGATGCGTTTTCCAGTCTACTGGTTTTATTAATAGGGCCTATGCCTTCATTAAGGCCTTGACCTAGTTTCCTACCTTATGATTGAGTGCCCTATATTTCCTTCTTTTAACTGGGGAAAAACTGGAGATCTTGGGAACGGTCAATCGCCAGCGGTAGACCCGACAAATTGAACCTGACATTTTTCAGCTGTTGTCTTATTTGTCTTATTTGGGTAAGGACTCGGTACTGAAAAACATCTGTACACGAGTATACACCTTCAATTATGTTTTTTTAAACAGATTCTGACATTCTTTCCTGAAGTACTATTTATCTGAAACTCCAAATAATGTACGGTTATATTTAGACACCGTTATATTGCTTTACACGATGTTAACTAATCATAAATTTTTCAAACGTCCCAATTCCGTCACTCCATTGCGGTAAGTAATAAATATCTTTTAGGTCACAACCCTGCCTGTGCCTGGAGAAACTAGGGGGCGACGATAGTCATCTTTGTTATAATCAGTCTCGTTAAACAGTTAATAACCAACCAGCCGCAAGATGACCTTCAAAACACCCAACGCTAAAACCAAATTATTATCAGATTGCGCATAGGCACCTTTAAATTGCTCTTACTAAAGTTAGGGCTCTGACGTGCCCAAGATGTCGTTAGCCACACTATTTAGAACTCGATAGTATACAAACTTTAGATTACGTTTAGATTCGTTTAATGGCTTTTCCTCGCTGCCATTCGCGGTTGTTTTAGGATTAAACCTCGCCACTGCCAACTACCAAATACCGGCGGTGTAGGTCCGAATCTTCGACTAATGAGAAAGGTAACCCTAATCATCTGCGTTATGACACTGTAGCTTCCCTTAAGCTAAAACAATATGAGGTTAAGGGGAAAATCGACTTTAACGATATTGAGAGCCATATTATTTGTTATATATTCTATTATAGTAGTAATATTATTTTTTTTTCAATTCAATTCAATTCAATTATATTTTATTGAAAACCATGAAACAAGACAATACAATTATGAATCATGCTAATACAGCTGGCATCAAAGGAAAGCCCAGAAGGGATAGAATCCCGCTAGCAGGGTCACCTTTTTACAACTGTTGTTTTATCTTCATATTATTAGTTAAACAGCTCGGTTAACGCCTTGTTGAGTTAAAACTTAATCATTGTCCTGTAAGTACCTTGACTAAAGGTTAGGCCTACAGGAAGAAGGAACAGACAACAGTAAAAAATAAACAGAAAAAAAACCGGAAAAGAAAGCTTAACTACATGCTTAACACAAATAACATTACAATCAGATAAAATCAGTTACAACCCGAGTTTTCATTAACTAAATGAATGCGTAGTAGGCCTATTCTTTTGAACCTGTGAAGATTGAGTGCACGTTCGATGGTGACAGGAATTATATTATTCCAAACATTAGAGCCCGTGTATTTAATGGAGAATCTACGGAGGTTTGTATGGGCATGTATTGGACGGAGGTATTTAGATTTCTAAGTACGATAGGCGTGGATATCTGCCTCAGTTCGAAAGTACCCTTTGAATTCCATAGGTAGAAGATCATGTACATACCGGTACATAAAGACGCCTACTTGAAATAGTCTTATCTGGTGCAGCTTGAGCAATTCGTATTCCATAAATATAGGGCTAGTATGTGAGTTCAGTGGAACTCCGGCTATAACACGTACTGCTCGTTTCTGAAGTATCTCTAATTTACGGAGTCTAGAGTTATAAGTTGACGCCCAAAATCATGTTACAGTACGAGAGGTACGGGTATACTAAGGAGTAATATAGCTGAGTACGAATAGATAAACACTTAAAAACGCATACTTAAACACCCTAAAGTCAGTTTTTCCAACATTATAACAATGTTTCTTGTTTTCGTTCAATCGTTAGCCCCTGTCCATTTGTATGGTGATGTGAGGAATATCTTTTATAATTCCAAAATGAATTTTCATATGCTAACGTGAACCCCAAAAGTTCTTTGAATCGTATTTTGAATCTCTGGCAAGAAGAAGTTCCCAATCACTACAATGCAGATCAGATCAGATCGATAGAATGCAAAGAATACAAAATGGATAGATAAAGGAGGTATTTTGAAAGTAGTCCCTCCTCAGAAACTTAGAGATCATCGCTGTAGGATGAATGGTAAGGAAGATAAGCTTCGCCAATATATATTCCCGGTACTTGAAGAAACAACTGAAGTTGAATATTTATAAGAGTCCGGTTTTTGATAGCGATCTGTGATTGTTGAGCCCTGCGCCTTTCTCCAAGCTTAGAACTGGCACTACCAGAGTACGAGCGGTGGATGAGTTAAATACAATCACTACTTTCAGTATTATTATTTGAAGTAACTTGCGATTTAACGAAAATGAGCTTTTATGTAGTTTTTTATGCAAATGATCGTTTATATATTATTTTGGCAGACGATTTAAAGGTGTCTCAGCGTGGCCTAAAATTATTCATAGTTCCGAAAATTTCTTGTTTATATTTCAACAGAACATAAGAACAAAACAGAATTTCAACAGAATTTCAACAGAACAGAACATAAACATAGACTTGACTATTGCAATTCCCTCCTCATTGGTCTTCCTAAAGTCCGTCTTGCTCCTCTTCAGTCCGTTCTCAATGCTGCTGCTGGATTAATTGCCCGTCTTCCTCGATTCTCTCATATCACCACCTTTATGACAGAAGAACTCCACTGGCTCCCGCTTTCTGCCCGCATCCAATTTAAGGTCCTCATCCTTGTGTGTAAGGCTCAACTTGGTTTCGCTCCAAAATATTTATGTGACTTAATTCATCGCCCTCACTCTGCTGCTTCTCTTCGTCCTCTTCGTTCATCTGACCGCTTGGACCACCTCGTTCCCCGTGTCAGGACTTCTCTGGCTCAATCTTTTGCCTCCATTGGCCCTGCTCTTTGGAATGAGCTTCCTCCGTACGTTCGTTCTTCTATTCTCTCAGGTAACATCTCTTCCTCTGTTAAGTTTCTTAAAACTTGCTTTTTCTCTCGGGGTCTCTCGCACTGGGAGCGCTTCTGAATGGCCCTCCCGCTAGAAGCGCTTTATAAATATCCAAATACAATACAAAATACAATAAGCATCGCATTCTGATAACGAATAAATGTGATCTAATGCAATGTTAACGTAATACGTTATTTCTACATAAACAGGAACTGGTCCACATATACAATAGTTGCTTTCATCTCCAAAACTTTAAGGGTGTCTAGCAGGTAAGGATAGACATTGTTTGTTTCTCAGTGGGGAGAGAGAAAGATCCAAAGTTTATGTCGACTTTTTTTATTAATTTGCATATTACAGTTTCATTCTGTCAATCACATAAGGATTTACTTCATCAGTCAGTAGATCAAGCAGTATAAATTAATGACTAAATAAATAAATAAAAAGTAAAATGAATCTTCCCCTCCTTTTTATGGTATAGATCCTGAATAAGTAAGTAAGTATGTATGGAAGTTAATGCTCCGCCTGGAAACGCACTGCGGCTAACAAACGGGTTATACAAGTGCAAGGAACAAAACAAGACAAGTACAGGCACAAACTACCTAGAAAGAAAGAGAATATGAAAAGAGAAAATTAAATTAAATTAAATTAGAATGGCTATAAGTACTGGAAATGCAGAACTTGTAAATATTATGTTGCGAGTAGACACCTTGTAATCGCTTTTCTCGACATTATATATTCCTCATTTTCGTTTCATCACTGCTACCTTGACGTTTAGATGGCGCACGTGAATATAATGCATTGGTGGAACATTAGACTGATAATTCTCTCTCTGTGTCTCTCGTTTTATCTGTTTTCATGTCATTGACCCTGTGTGTCCATGTTTGTCTGTCTGTGTCTGCCTGTGTTAAAGTCTCTGTCTCTTCGTGTCTCTCTGTCTCTTCGCGTCTCTCTCTCTCTCTCTCTCTCTCTCTCTCTCTCTCTCTCTCTCTCTCTCTCTCTCTCTCTCTCTCTCTCTCTCTCTCTATCTCTGGCTCTGTATGTATCTGTCTCCGTCTGTGTTAGGTGTCTATGTCTATATCAGTGTATGTGTCTGTATCTGTTTGTCCTTCTTTCTCCATGTATCTCTTTCTCTCCCTCAACGGTACTACGGTTATTACATAGAACCCGGTGAAATCATCCGATAGATAACAGGGGTTTGGGCTTGAACCATCCAAGTCTTTCTTGTACCCCCCGCCCCAGTTAAGTCTTCAGTGCACTTTTTAGTGGGGGTCGTTTCTAACCCCTCAATTGTGCTAGTGTGATTTGGAATTATTTCACCCTGAGTCTCTAACAAAGACAAGAAATTGCCATGGTGTATCAATATAGCTCGCGTAGTGCTGTGTGTCCCAATACGAACTATCTCCCCAGTCCTACTCAGTCAGCTGCATTGTCTTTCTGTTGTGCTCATAATAAAAGTTAAATCGTCCTATTTGACCTACAAAGACCTCAGCACCAGCACACCTCCCCACGGCGAAATTGAGGCTTTATTTTATGGCCAATAATGATTAATTTGTTCATATATATTTACATATTTACATTTGGACAAATATTTACATTTGTTCATATATATTGCTCAATTCTCATGCTCAATTTTTAATTCTCAATTCTCAGTTGTGACCGTATTAAATGCTCCTTTTAATTTCATTATTGTGGTCGTTTCCCTAGTTAAGTACCTTAGTTAAGATTAGTTAAGAACTTAAACTTGTTCTAATTTTTTCCTTTTCTTTTCTTGGTTACTCATTCATGGGTTTGCCTCCTACTGGTTTAATTTGCGCCATTCGGCACTAACTCTTACCATAAGATGAAATTGGGTCTCCCGCATAAGGACAGTCTGATAGGCAGTGGCACTTGATCAAGTAGGTGTCCCTTCCTAGCGGGAATAGTCTTCCCTTTAGGGCCACCTTTTACTTCCAGTAAAGTGAGTTTCTATTTGTTCTTGTTTTGAAGATTGTTTTGTCATAAACGTTATTTGGATTCAATAAAACATTTTGATTGATTGATTGATTGATATATATACGGGTATATATGTAAGTCTCTGTATATATATATCAATCAATCAATCAAAATGTGGTCCCTCCATGAGATGCCTAGGATGGTTCGTATACGTACCTTCTGTGGAAGACATTCAGCCTCTGTGAGATCTTTTTGGTGCGCTTCCATGTTTCACAGGCGTAGATTGCTGTTGGGACCACGATTGCATTATATAGGCGCATGTTGGTGCTTCTTCCTATTGTGGTAGATCTCCATATTTTCCCCATCTGCTGGAAAGTCGCTGCGGCTTTTCCGATTCTAGTTCTTGTTTCCATCTCTATATCACCGTCTCTTGAGGTGTAACTTCCCAGATATTGAAAATTGTCCACATATTCTACAGGGCAATGGTTGATCATGATTGGTGGGTAGTTTCCCTTTCCTATTGTCATCGCTTTTGTTTTTCCCGAGTATATACACCGGCCAACCTTTTCTCCTATCTCTTGTAGACTGCTCGACATCTTTTGCATGTCATCAAATGATTTGCTCAACAAGGCCACGTCATCCGCGAAGTCCAGATCTGTCAATCTTCCGGCTCCCCATTCTATTCCTGATGTCGGATCTTCGGTTGCCTTCCTCATGATGAAGTCCATAACCATGACGAAAAGGAAGGCGGACAGTACACATCCCTGTCTAACTCCTGTCGTGATGTTGAACATGCGCGTGTTTCTATTCCCCACTTGGATGCAGCAAGCAGATTCGCGATATAGCGCCTTAAATATGTTGATATACTTGTCCGGTATTCCGTATATTTTCGCTATTTTCCATAGCGAGTCCCTGTGGATGCTGTCGAAAGCCTTCCTAAAGTCTACGTAATTGATTAAGAGATCCGTGTTGAATTCCAGGCTCTGATCGATGATGTTGCGTAGTGTTAAGATTTGCTCGTTGCATGATCTATATTCTCTAAACCCCGCCTGCTCCTCTCTTAGTGTTTTGTCTATCTCTGGTCTCAGGCGGTTCAACAGTATTCTGCAAAACACCTTCCCCGGTACGGAGAGCAGGGTTATTCCTCGCCAGTTGTTGCAATCGCTCGGTGGACCCTTCTTCGGCAGTTTGATGATGACTCCCTGTCTCCAATCTTTCGGAACATCTTCCTGCTGCCACATTATGCTTAGAAGAGCGGCGAAGCAGGACGTTTTGGCGCCGCCGTTTTGGCGCGACCGTTTGGCGCAGCCGTTTTGGCGCAGGACGTTTTGGCGCACGGCCGTTTTGGCCCAGGACGTTTTGGCGCAGGACATTAGCCTATACATGATAGTCGCGCTCTCCTTTGTCCCAATCGATGGCCTAGATGTTGCTTTGGAGGCACTGGGTAGTCGCTACTGAAATAACGGTGGACATCACGCCAATCCTCGACTTTGAGTCCTTTGGTTTGAGGACTTTTACATGAGACGTCTGAACCGCCTGTAAAACGCAGAAAATACGTCACAGCTGATATCAGGATCAGGATAATCGTTAACAGTTATAGACAACGTAACATCATCGAGTACCTTAGAGGAATCGTTGACAGTTACAGAGAACGTAACATCATCGAGTACCTTAGAGGAATAGCGCATAATTTTTTGATGGACTCCTGAGGTGCCAATGAACTGTTCAACTTTCCAAAAGGTAGCGCATTAGTGGTTTTGAACAATATCAGCTTTGAACATTTCTTTTAAGCTTTGATATACCGGGTTTACACGTTGTTTACATATGCAATAAAAATTACTAAACATTTATTGCCTATTGTATGTACCACGTTTGTTTTTCTGCGCCAAAACGTCCTGCGCCAAAACGGTCGTGCGCGAAAACGGCCGTGCGCCAAAACTGCTGCGCCAAAACGGTCGCGCCAAAACGGCGGCGCCAAAACGTCACGTACCGGAAGATCGGTGAGCTACAATAATATTATCTGCATACACACACACACACACACACACACACATATATATATATATATATAAATATATATATGTGTGTGTGTGTGTGTGTGTGTGTGTGTGTGTGTGTGTGTGTGTGTGTGTGTGTGTGTGTGTGTGTGTGTGTGTGTGTGTGTGTGTGTGTGTGTGTGTGTGTGTGTGTGTGTGTGTGTGTGTGTGTGTGTGTGTGTGTGTGTGTGTGTGTGTGTGTGTGTGTGTGTGTGTGTGTGTGTGTGTGTGTGTGTGTGTGTGTGTGTGTGTGTGTGTGTGTGTGTGTGTGTGTGTGTGTGTGTGTGTGTGTGTGTGTGTGTGTGTGTGTGTGTGTGTGTGTGTGTGTGTGTGTGTGTGTGTGTGTGTGTGTGTGTGTGTGTGTGTGTGTGTGTGTGTGTGTGTGTGTGTGTGTGTGTGTGTGTGTGTGTGTGTGTGTGTGTGTGTGTGTGTGTGTGTGTGTGTGTGTGTGTGTGTGTGTGTGTGTGTGTGTGTGTGTGTGTGTGTGTGTGTGTGTGTGTGTGTGTGTGTGTGTGTGTGTGTGTGTGTGTGTGTGTGTGTGTGTGTGTGTGTGTGTGTGTGTGTGTGTGTGTGTGTGTGTGTGTGTGTGTGTGTGTGTGTGTGTGTGTGTGTGTGTGTGTGTGTGTGTGTGTGTGTGTGTGTGTGTGTGTGTGTGTGTGTGTGTGTGTGTGTGTGTGTGTGTGTGTGTGTGTGTGTGTGTGTGTGTGTGTGTGTGTGTGTGTGTGTGTGTGTGTGTGTGTGTGTGTGTGTGTGTGTGTGTGGTGCATAAATCAGCATATAATATTTACAGCAATTTATTACTTTCAGACTCGCATGCACCTAACTATTCCCATCCTTCCAATCGAATTTATCCCACGTCCCCAAACAAGCGCGTGACTCCGCCTCTGTACAACTTAAATAAACACGATTTTCATTTGTGTTTACGTTTACACAATCTAGCCAATATATACCATTTGATACTGGGATGTATTTTAAAATTGCACAGTCTGTTGTTTATATTCACATGTCCCAATCTCAGTCTCGTTAATTTTTGGCTTCTACTTCAACGTTTCAGACTACACATGGATTGGAGATGCACCCATAAGAGAATGGAGACGCCTGAAAACGTGTTTTAGTTTTCCTTCTTGCATAGTGATTGCTGTTAGAAATGATGGCTAGAAATGAGTGCTAACCACAATGCAGCATAATTCTGTGACATGTTTAAACTTCAATTATGAAGCGCCAATACTTTCAGACAATAATATTGCTCATCTGATTGCATCATGTTTTTTCCGCCATAAATACGCATAAATTGGTTAATACTTCGGTCTATATGATTTATTGTATCGCAAATGTTTACCAATCATTATAAGTTTGATGTGTAGTTACTGTGCGCTTGCTCCTGTTTTCCCATAGTAATATCTGGTTACTACGGTCAATGGTGTTGTTGATGCATTGCTGTCTAGCACCTAAGTACAACAGAAAATATGTTGTCATACACATGTATAGCAGATAAATCATTATTAAAACACATGACGGTAGATGATCGTCGCATTTTAGAGTGCTACAATAAAATTATAAGCAGAGGGAAACATACTTTAATGACGACGTTACCCTGAAGTCCATGTCAGCCATCCTTGTTAGTACTAATTCACTTGCCAGGGTCAGTCATAATTGCTATAGTTTTGTCGTTCTTGGATGGTTTATGAGTTTCAACTTCATTTGCAGTCTCAAATACAAAAACTGATATGTAACTACGAATGTCACTTCGTATCTGATTTGAATATTTGGTTCCTCATAGGGCCTAATGTCGTTTTCTCTAGTGCTTGCCACTACCTCTTTGATACAGTCTTCGCTTAGAAAAAATTCAACTGGATGTTTAAAGCTGGTAATCGAGTGCCTTTCGGTTGAGATACATAATTTTACCAGCTGTGACCATCCAGTTCCAATTTTCTCTCAGCAAAGATTGCATCAACGAGATAAAGGCAAGCACGGTTTATCTGCTCAACTAGTTTCGTAATTCGTAAAACATAAAATGTAAATCGTAAATTTCTAATGTCCTGTTTCAAAGAACCAACATATTCCAAACGCAGCATCAAGTCAGAGGGGTTGTCCAAAGTTGCTATAAGAAGATCGGCTCCAGGGTGACCATAACCTCCCAGCATGTCCTTGTCTTACCAATGCATAACCGAAGAGGTGGGGTGACATCTTAAACCCACTGAACATCGGGCTGAACACAACCTGGAGACGTGACAATGACTAGGATGATTGACAGAGTCTTCGATGCGGTTAAGCTCCGTATAGGGACGTCGTTTATAATCAAGATGATGATGATGATGATGATGATGATGATGATGATGATGATGATGATGATGATGATGATGATGATGATGATGATGATGATGATGATGATAATGATGATGGTTATGGTCAAGAGTTTCATCTGTCTGTTGGTTGACATCAATTGACCACTGAATATCGGTTAAGCTTACCCTCGAGTTGACATCAGCCGTTCGCTTAGAGCTTTCGAAGACTTTTCTTACTCCAGTTATTCATCAGTTGCTATAACGACTGATTTTTATCTACATAACCAGTTTATCATTTCCTCTGAAAAATAGGCCTAAGGTGAAATGTATTATGATTCAGCAGGTACTTTGAATAAGAATATTTAAGAAATAAGAATAAGTTTTTGGTCATTAGCAATTAAGTAAGCAAAAGGTAGGTCTAGGTCAGTGGTTTTCAAACTTTATGAACCAGGGACCCTAATTTTTTTATAGACAGCTCGCAGACCCCAGTATTTAGAAAGTCAAATTTATCACTTAAAATTCTACAATACAACGCTGAATAAATTGTTATTAATTTCCCACAATAATTTTGGAAAACAGTCATTTCTAAGGAAATCAGTAAAACTGGTTTCGCTAAAAACCAGTAATGTTAGTTGGAGGGGACAGCTCTCGCGGACCCACGCCATATCCTTCGCGGACCCCTTTTGGTCCGCGGACCACAGTTTGAGAGCCCTGATCTAGGTCATTCGATGGTAATAGGGCAGCGTTGTCAGTTGTATTTACTTTATGATAACTTAACCCGCGCCCTATCAAATCAGAAGATGTTGAGAACACGAACAGAGTGAACCATCTTTTAACGGCTTTACTTTATTAAAAGATAAAACAATTTGCGACAATGCCATAAGCTGTCATATCTCATATGACATTATTATTTCTGCGCCATTAAGCTAGCTTATCAGGATGTTCATGCCAAAGCCTTAACAGTTTGCAGTAGCAAGAACAGAAACAAGGTCATTCGTTGGTTACTGGGTCGCGTTGTGAGTTACATAATTATACTTCCTCATCACTGTACTGACACCAGTTTTAACCAGAAACCGACAAGAAGACGACACAGTAAGATAACTTTCATCTGTTTTGCTTTATTTCTAACTATCGTTTTATATTATTTTAAATCTACAGGCTTAACTATGATTTTGGAGCTGAGTTTTGAAATATTTTCTAGATGCAATGTAGCTCCAATGCCATGGGATATCATGGCTCATATAATTATTTAACGATAGGTAGCCTATGAAACACAAGAGGTGTATTATTAACCAGTTCCGGCCCCTGCAAAATCGCGACAATACTTTGAATTTAATTAATACATTTGATATAATCAGATCTCTCCAAGTCAGTGACAGATATTCTTAACTTGTCTTACAAATAGGAAATAAATCTGAAGCTGAGGACAATAAATTCGTTCATTTACATTGACGTAAAATTATTGAGCAAGCAATCAACATTGTTTCTTCTAAAATGAAGGGCAAGAGAAAAGCCTAGCAAGACAGAGGCTGCAGTAAGCCTATCAGTTTGCATAGTGCATGTTTAAATCATCAAAGCGGACAGCTGTAGTAAACTGGCATTAGTTATAAACCGATACAGTCACAAAATATAAAAACCAAATGGTGTAATTTAGTACTTAACTTTCTCAGCAAAGCCCATGATCAACTAAAAAGATAGTAGCAAGACTTAAGCGACGAGGACAGAAGATGTGAACCAAATTTTTAAAAAAGAGAGATTAACCTAGATTGTCTGTCTGAGAAAGAGGGTTCGACGGATTGCTGAGTTTTCAGGTATTTTATTTACTAGATATCGAGGCTTTGTATCAGACACACCAAAGCAACAATTTCAGTTACTCAACAGTATGTTACTAAACTATTCAGTCACTTCTACTGCGCCGTTATCGTGACGAACCAGTCATCAATCGAATTACAGCTTCGTAAGAAACGTCAGTAAATATCATAATTTCTTCAAGAAGCCCAGTCGAAATCGGATATGGCTCAAGCAAAAAACGTGTCATGCCATTCATCCCAAACTGGATGGAATGCATCTAACCGTTCAATCTGAAAAGTTGAAGTCTTTCACATCGCTCTTAACATAATTGTTAACAAATGTGTTATTAATAGTTGTGATGCAGTGTAATGCAAACACACATACTCTACATATAGCATACCCTAAAAGGAATTCATCAACAGATTCCCTGGCCAAGTGAACCAATCAGTCATCAAATAATGTAATGGCGGTATAATCTTCGCTACATGTCCATATTGCATCTCATCTAGCCCGCCATTTTATGACGTCATAATCGGTTGCGAGGGATAACGATTCGCGATTCGCGACGAGTCTTCAAAGGCACGCCGACCTCGCCGGTCAGATAGTACTTAGCAATACATTGACGACGACGTAGAGATACGCACACGGACAGTAGACGTCAAACGGATGCCTCTGTCGCCGAATATATTGTAGAAGTTAAAAATACATTGACACGTACACGCACATAGAGATAAACGGACAACCAGCTGACTTCAAAAGCAGCGTGGCTAACCGGCTACGCGGTGTCCCTTCGAAGTAGGATTAGCGAGATGAAAATAAGTCTTTGTCGACCAACTAAATGAGGGAATAGTCGCGTCTCTAGCAACCGTAGCGGGAACCCGTAGCTATACACGGACTGCAACGTCGATCGCAAAAAGTTCTCGTAATTCGGTGGCCTGAAGTTCGACAGTTTGTGTAACAGTCGTGGCGTAATGTAGAGCACGGTTATTTCGATAAGTTCCATAGTCTGTGTTACCGAATTGAATCGTGGTCGAATAAAATTAGTTTTGTCTGAAATTGGATTTACGGCGATTCACTGATTCAATCGGATATCAGTTTGTTCTTTTCGTGAGCGCAGTTAATGCGATATATTCTTGTCGGTGTTGAATAAATCATCCTCTACTCTGGATTTAACAGTCGATTCACAGTTTCAATCGGATTTAAATTCGTTCTCTTCGTCAGTAAGTTTATTCCATATTTTTTACAAGTTGGATATCTACCGATGCGCTGTTAAGTTGGAAATAGTACTGTGTTTCGTTCTCGAACGAAGTCGATAATTTCACAATCCGTGGGCTGGGAATTTAGATCGGATAACATTCAAAATCTGCACGCGAAACGGCCGCCCGAAAGGAAACCCTACTCGTCGATTCACATCGTCAGTTAACGATCTTTATTTCTGCAGTAGTAACTCGATGAAACTTAGGCTTAGAGCTATAAACGCAAGACCCTTACTCCAAAATTGTAGAAGGCTGTAACCTAAAAGTGTCAAGAATACTTAGCGTAAGACTGTAATTTTCAGTTTGATTAAGAATAAAGTGACAAAACCTGTGCAACTTGATAAAAATGGATTCATGTGTAACAGACAGAGGAAAGTCTGTATCGCGCCCGTATAGTCCTGGGTCAGCAGTAGAACAAGCCTCAGCCTGGATACACTTCCGGTGGGTACTACAGAACCAAAGAAAACCCCTTTAATGGGGATAGGTTATGAAAGAGCGAACGCCTCCATGGTAAGCCCAGAATGGACTATGGGAACCATTGTAGTAATACTAGATGGCAATTCGCGCCCGTCTTGGATCTTAGCCCGGCAAAGTTAGGGAAAGTTTCGACTGGAATATGGTTAGGACTCAACATCGATGCGATCGGTTGTCGAGCGGTGAAGCGACGGGGGCGACGTCGACGGAGCTAACGACAACGAACGCGAAACAAGATGGTCTTAAGTTGACAGAATGGCAGCAAAGCATGGATTATAAGTTCTTGTCTTAAGTTTATAATCATTGTAAAACTGACCGCAGCAAAGTTCCCATGCTTCTCCATTTCCTGAGTTAGGTATCCAATGTCCCGTTAAGCTGGCTCAGCTCCACTTTGATATTATCTAGTTCCTAATGCCTTTACTATTGTCTCAAATCGTCGATAACCGTAAGAATAGCATTGACATAAAACACAGCCGAATAATTTTTATTCTTAATCTAATTTAGAGGTTTTCTGTTAAGTGAAGATGGCTGATGCAGGAGAAAACATTGAAAAACATCTAAGGGAAATAACAGAATGTCCAATATGCCTGAATGCATTCACAGATCCAAGAATATTGCCATGCATTCACACATTCTGCTTCCAGTGCCTAATACGCACTTCAGAAGCGGCACAGATGAGACCAGGAGACAAGATGCCTTGTCCACTGTGTAGGAAAGAGTTCATCATTCCGGCAGATGGAGTGAATGCTGTGCAGAAAAACTTCTTCATGGAAAACCTCATGAGGTTCAAGACTGCGCTGCAAATGGGGAGTGCATCCACCATCTGCGATATGTGTAATGTCAGGAATGAAGGCAACACAGGACCAATAGCAAAAGCCACGATGAGGTGCTTAGAATGCCAAGATAACTACTGCGATAGCTGCGTCAAAGTTCACCAATTTCAGAAAATCAGTAGTGATCACCAATTGGTAGAAATTGGAAGCGATATTAAATTAGAAACGAAGCGATCTTTTACTAGAATATACTGCAGAAAACACAATCAGAAACCATTAGACTACTATTGCGCCGATTGTAAGAAAATCGTCTGCGTTTCTTGCTTTGTTGAAAGTCATGCATCACACAAATGCAAAGATGTGAATACAGTCGACGAAGAATTCCGCCAAACAATTAAGAGGAACTGGTCAAAGGTATTGACTTATGCAGAGGAAATGTTGTCCTTAAGAAAGAATGCGGAGATTAGAAAGGCAGATTTTCTTAAGGAAATAATTGACAAGGAAAACTCAATTCATAAAAGAAATAAGGAACTCAAAGATATGATAGATCAGCACACGAAATCGCTTTTGGATGAGTTATCCGTTATAAAATCAAAGCATCTAAAGGAAATGGATAATCAAATTGAGGAAATTGAAAGATGTTGTACAATATTTAGAAGTTTTGAGGTTTATTGCAATGAACTAATATCAAATGGATCGGCCAGCGACATCTGCAGTTCGGTTGATGGATTAATTGATAGAACAGAAGAGTTAGAAAAAGACCACGAGGCATTCATTCGTCGTCCACATCAATCAGTCGAAGTTTCTTTCCAAACAGCAGATTTAGAAGCGGTTTTAGAGAAGTTCAACAGCAACGCTGTAGGAAAGATGCAAGGTAATATTTTGCAAACAAAGTTTCCCTATTAATTTCCTGACGTAGAACAATAATTAAATCCAAAATTGGCCACTCAGCGATCTGTATCGTGCCGCTGAGGTCTGGTGAGTTCATCCAAAGAACCATGGATTATAGGGATATGGCTAGGCTTGTGAGCAACTGTCAATTGATGCCTTATACACTACTTTATAAATAATATATTTTCATATTAATATGATGATATCTATCAGATTAAATGTAATTAATATAGAAGTGGCTATTTTCTTGAGTCCCATGATGCATATTCTGTTGACAATTATTTAAGGTGGTCACGAGGGAGTCTCACAACGGTTTATCATCCAGCATTATTAAAATTGACTTGTTCCAAGCGTGAGGACATTATAACCGCGTAAATCAAAGCTTCATTTTGAGCCCAAAATTGCTAATTTGCATAGGCGTAGACTCTGGGGGTAGCTGGTGCACGTGTCCCCAATAATTGAGATTGGGGAACATTGCCCCAAAAACAAATCGAGAGGAGAATTTTTGGAAATAGTTATAATTTATGTTTCAATATAGACAAACTTCTTCCAAAACAGAAGAACAGAGACAAAGAATTGAGATACTATCAGAAATTCATATTGCAAATAGGAGCTGAGCACTCTGCCCAGTCACATTCTCCGATGAATTTTCCAGCTCAATAAAAATGTCCGGCTCAACAAAAAATGTCCAACCGGATAAAATGCAATTTCTCGACAACCGATAGAGACATTGTCTGGGATGAAGTGTGTGGTCTTCCCTCAACGCCGTCAAACATGCCTGAAGAAACCGTCACGTGCAAAGAAATGGGATGTTATTTGAAATTGAAAATTACAGGTGACTGTCCATTTTTCTGCGGATTTTTTTGAAAGTACGTAATAGAATATTTAAACAGCTGTAATTTTGAAGCAATGAAGCTCTTCCAGTTAAACTTTTACAGATTGTTTGAAAATCTTGTCCCTGTAAATTCTGAAATATCGGTTAAAAACCTCAATCGGTTGTCTAGAGATTGCATTTGGTACAGTGGGACTTTTTTTATTGAACCACCCTTACACATTTTGTTGAGAACTCCAATGATCGGATTGCTGGCGGGCGATCCTAGGGGTTGTGGGAAACAAGTCTCCCACCTGTAACAGTGGGGAAACTCAGTATACAGTTTCCCCCCAAATTTGAAGACACTTTTTAGTGCTGTTTTTTAAATAATTGCCAAGTGGAAACTTGACCACCGTGACCAGGCAGTTGCACGTCAACACGTTGCCACGAAGAATTTAAAAAAATTAATAAGTTTTGTTATTTTTATTCTCTTTATATTGTTTCGCACTATGTTACTAACTAATAAAAATCAATAAACTTTAGATATGAATTAGTTTGCATGTGATTATGCAATTTCTTACAAATATATCTTCATGCCGTTACAAAGTGCCTGTTTTGGGAGTTCAAAAGTTTGCCTCCAAGGCTCCAACTGTCAACAAGAGCGCCGCGTTTTTCGGATTGGCTTTTTTTCTATGTATTTAGTAAGAAGGTTCCCATCCAACTCATGATAGGATATCTAAGCCTTCTGTATACAACAAGTGCAGAATGAACAACTAAATGCCTCCCAATATTTCGGACAAGTTTACGCCAGTGCTAATTTGTATAAATCGCAGTGAAGTGCCTAGGCTTATAGTTAAAGCGTTGAATGATCGACAAATGTGGTCGATATGTGATTATAATAGATTTTATTAGATAAGATTTAAGTGAATGAGATGTTCGTCTTAGTTGTCGAAGCGCAATTCTTTTAATAACTATTCAAAAATAAACGTTGTTAAGATATTATAAGCAAATTAATAAATGCTGAATTCAGCTTCCAGTCATCAATGAATTTACTTTCATTGATTCAACAGCAACCACTACACAGTTGGAGAACTATGCAGTTGTCGTGGGATTAGATGATGGTCTGACTATAGCAAACGAAGTCATCAAAATAAATCTACATCGGTCAGAGGAAATATCAACACAAAATCAAATACCGACTACAATGGCGTTCGAATCATTCGCCGCCGTTTACTGTAACACGATGTACGTAACTGGAATAGGGGTCAAGAAGGATGAAATCTGGAAATATAACACGGCTTTCAGTTGGACGAAATGCGCATCTCTAGTTCAAGGCCGACGTAGACACAGTGCAGCGTTTATCGATGAAGTATTGTACATCTGTGGAGGATGTATGCTTTTAGAAGAAACCGTTTTGGACAGCGTTGAAGCCTACAATGCAGTCACCGATAAATGCACCACAGTCGGAAAGTTGGTCCATGGTGTAGAAAGCTCTGGTAATTGTGTTTCATTCGGGAGCTCACTATATATTTTCGGAGGCATAGATAAAGACGACAAGAACACAAGTGACGTTCAAGTTTATGGCGTGAAGCAAAATTCATGCACTCTTCTTTCAAAACCAATGCCGTGTTCTATTGCTTTGATGCGAGCTGTAGTTTGGGAGACATCTGTTATTTTACTTGGGCACGACACTTGTTTTATATTTAACTTTGAGACGGAAACGTGGCACGTAAGACAGCAGTTTAAGACTGAAGTTGTTCACTTTGGAGTGGTTCTTGAAAATGATCGAGTCTTTATCATCGGAGGAGGAATCTGCGAAACTAATAAAGATGGCAAAGACACGTGGAAATGTACAGACACCGTGCGTTATGTCCCTATTCGGAATATTCTCGAGGATAAACCAATTGAATGGAAGATTCATGCGCAATTGTTTCAACTAACTCTGGTGCAAGTTTGCGAGAAATTGACTTTCATTGTTCCATAGAGCAGAAAAACTTTTATAGTAATTATGATGCAATTGCTAGAGCGCCGTATAGGCCTATAGCCGCCTCTTCAAAATATATCACTTGAAATAAGAAGTAAAAATACTTTGGTAGGCCTAATTACATTGACGCAGAGTTATTCAGCAAGCTATCAATGGCGATTCATTTATACAACCTATCTATGACTCGATACCACATCTGAAGCGTTACCGATATTTCACCTTGTCGAGTGTAATATATCAGAACAACTAACATTACAAGAAGTAAATGTAATTTGTTTTTCATCGCAGCCTTTGTCAATCTACAGTTCACCATTGACCATCAGTAACTGTTGACCTCTATTTGATTAGAACTCTCCGTTGTAAGCTGGAGTGTTCCAATTATTTTTAACTTCACTTGCTATCTAGATACCTAAGAAAATGATTTACACCTTAAGTTTTGTATCTACTTGCGTCTGTTGAAGATAATGCTATGTGAAATGATACAACTGGATTGTGCAACGTTGAACAATTTATTAGTTTTTTAAGTAATTAGTAGATGGTGGGAGAGGAAAGATCTTTGATGAGGACAATTAGAGAGCGTCAAAGAAGATGGATTGGCCATATAATGAGAGGATATTTCCTGCTACGAGATATCATCGAGAGCAGAATGGAAGGGAAAAAGACAAGAGGAAGACCAAGAACTATCTTCCCAGACTGGATGATGAAGAAGGACGGCTACAGAAAGATGACAGAAGAGGCTCAACACCGAGAAGAATAGCGCCGTTGGACATATAAACCTGCCTAAGGGCAGAGAGCCGAAGAAGAAGAAAGTAATTAGTTACGACAGCACGGAGAAGAAGAAGAGCAGTCCTTCCAGCGAGCCTGAAAAGCAGCCAAGGTTATAAAGTGTTAGCGATTTCATGTTCTTGGCCTCAGAATATGAGGGCAGTGGTCAGTTCTGTCCTTCACCGTCTCATCTTCCAAACAGCAGTGTACTCATTGTAGCTGAGTTGGCTTAAGGCGCAGGTCGTACAGAAATCTCCAACTAAATTTCTGCTGTGGCGTGGATTTGAACCCCCGACCTCTCGATTGACAGTCAAGCACGCTAACCACTACACTATCGCGCACCCTATCAGGAACAGACAATTGTATGAAGACTGTGACTAATCAATCTCTAGAACACGTCGACTCCCTCGACCTTATTATCTATAGGTCTATACAATTTAACTAGTGCCTGGCGGTTTTTGTGGTCCACATGCCTATGGCAAAATTTCAAAGTGTCCAAAAACTCTCTCCACGCGGCTGCCATTATTTCACTATGTATAGCCCTACAGAAGAACCATGCCATAAATGGAATCAATCTGAGTAGTTTTAGGGGTCGCTATGATTTCAACAATTTTCTGATAATCGCGTTTCGGATGAGATTTTGGTCATGTAATGTTCTGAATGCGGTTTTCAAATGACTCGAACAATAAGAACATGTAAATGTTGCATTGTGAAGGCACTAACAGTACCTGCAGACTGTTGCAGTGGCATTTTGCTCCATCTAAGTTTACTCTAGAGACAAATAATCTCTAGAGGAACACAGTTTCTAGTCCAGAGGTTGCTCGAGCATGCCTTAGACAGGGTCAACCTTCCAGATCGCAGAGCATTGGTGCAAAGGGGTTAGTATTTGATACCACTTTTTCCAATACTCGTATCCATCGAGGAGCTTGTGTTCTCACTAAAGAAGCAGTGGGTCATGAGCTCCTGATGATTGGTTGCTGCCATCATGTCATGTAGGTCGTTCTCAGTGCTTAGTGTCTTCACAGTTCTGTTTGGCAGAACTAGAGGACCCGAGGTTGGCCTATTCAAGAGATTCCAGAAGAAATAGCCATACGTACAGCAAGTGAGCTACACACCAGCAAAAGATGGGCTCTTTGGTGATTAAATGCACAGCCTATGGGAGGAGATGATATCGTTTTACACAACTGCCATCAACCACCAACAGCCCAAGAGGATTACCTTGAGCTTCTTCGATTGTCACTCATATTCCTTGGGGAATCTGTGAAGGCCATCAAGTTCCGAGCTCCAGGAGCAATGCACATTGGATGGTGAAGGCCATCTCTGCTCTGAAGATGGTACTCTTCCAAGACCAGTTGAAGCTGATGGCCCGAGAGAACAGTTGACTGACAGAGCTTTCCCTTTTTTGTTGCACTTGTTTATGGCCGTTTCTGGCATGAAGCTCCACTGGCATCGAATGCTGCATGGAATGATGCCATAAGCCTTAGTCTGCAGAAGATGTATACGAATCGCCTTGATGCCGATGCCACCCCCACAGCATTGTCTCGTCATATCTGGTAGTTTTCTGAACACGTCATACAATGTCATGTAGTACTGGCACTGCTCGACAGTCAGGTTGACCCAAATGTCAAGAGGGCCATTGAAGCCAACCTCCAGCTTGCAAAGACTCCATCGGCTCTGTGTAGGGTGAATGCCATCATAGACACTGACTCCTGGAGACTGGAGAACTTTCTGACCAAGCAAACCATGCACCTCTTCAAGTTGATGAGCATCAGAGGGAAGGAGGCCGAGATTTTCCTTTCAAAGGACCCAGAAGAATGGGAAGATGACGAGTCCTACAAGAAGTTGAATGCAAGAGTCCAAACCATGGAGGTGGTCAATAACAGCGCTGAATGTGGCATTCTGTTAATCCAGAAATACAATGAAACGATCAGAAAAGATTAAGATCAGGAGCAGTTCTTGCTCCAGTTTGTCCAGTGCCACCACCAGCTGTACTCCTTCCCATCTAAAGCCGTCATGACAAATAATGATCACTAAAAGAAAAACATTGTAAACTGTTGGTATGCATAGTTGCATACCCAGTTTGCATACCCAGACTTGACAAACTACATTTCACGAGTTTTTAAAAGTATCATTCGTTCTGCAGAAAACCAGTCTAAACAAGAATTATAAACTAGGTCGTTCAGCAGTTACTGCGTCGCCCTCTCTTTTGCATACACTGACTTCACACAGATTAAAGCGACTCAATTTCAGATGAGAAACTGTGGGGGAGATGATATAGAGTGAGATAACTTTTACCTATTTTTAACTTCAGTCCGAACTATCACTTTACTCATTAAATTAAATAGACTCTACTGTGGTTTTAGAGTTAGAATTTTTGAATCATTCTCCAGATGTAGGCCTAGTGTTGCGTCGATATCACAGGCTCCCGTAACCTATAGAACTAATTGGACGACTGGAATGAAGCCCAATGAGGGTAATGGAAATCTATCCAGGCTTCGTCGATGTTGGAAAACATTTTAAATTGATCTTTTGCTGTCAATAGATCAGAAAATGCGAATGATAAATTTGTTATTGTTAGCGAGCCTTGCAAATAAGAACTTCAAATCGAAAGTAAATTTGAAATTGCGAAAATTACCAGGATAATTTCAATTGACACAGAATTAATAAGCAACAAAGAATGACAAAAGAAAAGCCAAATGTAACAAAGAAGCCGAATGGTTGTGCTGAAATCTTGATGCAATAAACAATCTGTTTAAAGTTTTAGGATGAACATGAAACAGACGTTTTAGACAAAGTTAAATAATATCCATGAAACTTGAGTGCCGGCAGTGAATAGTCAAGCTATTATATTATGTCAATAATTGTCAAATCATATGTGACTTACACTGGAATGGTTCATATTGTTGGAGATCAACCGACCTGTAGATGTCCTCATTTTGCTTTAGTTGGTAGCAGCTGATTTATGACCGTCATTGAAGCCCCGTGGGCCGTTATCAACATCCAAAGAAGTTTTCACTCTATTTAACTTGACCTCGACTGTTTAGGGTCGGCCTTCTGTCGCTGTAACACTCCTTAGGTGGTAAACAGTTTCTTCCTCACCGCTGGTTTCTTCAGCCTCGTTGTCCAATTTGTGAGTGTCATCAAGGTTAACAGTAAGCTTTGATTTAGTCTGTCTGGCTGGTGGAATTGACTTTATTACGTGAACGGCAAACTTTGATCGTGTGGCCTCTTTTGGAACACCCAAAACACAATAATCTTTTAACCTGCATCTTTTTGGATCATGTCTACATGTGCATCGGTAACATTCTATCCTCAATGGTGTATCATTGTTTTAGGGTTAACCTGATTTACCGGTTGGGCTGATGTTGTAGGGACATCCTCCCTTAGTTTGAAAGCATCCATCGCCGCTGTCTCTATCGCTACAGCAAAGGCCACTGCCCTATCCACGATCCAATCATTTTCAGACAAGAGTTTTCACTGAATGTGGGCGTTCGAAAGTCCACTTACCAACTTGTCTCTTAAAGTATCGGGCAAAAAAGCTACGAAATCACAGTGCTGCGAGAGTCTCTTCCGTTTTGCCATATTGGCCCACTGCAGAATCGACTCACCTTACAGCTGAACTCTGTTGTAGAACCGAAAATGTTCTGCGATAAATCAGTGGCTTTAACCTATCGACACAACTTGGTCCAGAGACTCTGAGCACGATGCCATCTTTCAGCTGTTGACGAAACTCCATGCAGTGGTGCGTGTGGGTAGCAACTGGTGACTCTTCTAGTGCATCGTTCTGCTAATTGCTCTAATGTTCAAGTTCGTTATTACGTTCAACATCATAAAGCCTAAAGCAGAGAGCGCCCTTTATTAGTTTTATTTCATTAGTGGCGCTATATATAAATGGTCATTTAGAATTACGACGGAAACTGTTTTAATGGATATTAACGAGAATCCCTAAGAATAGAACAACCCATTTCCAGCTTTGGTTGGGGTTAGGTTAAGACGTAGCCTATGTGCATTTCAGTAACGTTATGGTCTTAAATAGCGTCATTAAAAATCCGAGGCCGGTCAAATCACAGCATCAGGTTCGTGTAGCAACGCATGAGATTTAAGTTTAACGACGACAGAAAGCAGTTCTCAAATCGTACTTGAATGCACACCTGTACCTGCAATTAGGCTACCAGGATTATACTCTATCGGTAGCTAGCCATAGTAGGGGTTAAGTCTCAATACTTTCAGAGCCAGTTATTTATTGATGCGAAGTTATCCTAGTTGTTTTGCGCGATCAGTTAATTTATTTACACAAATAAACTTAAGCAGATATAAAGTGTATGGTGAAGTGATATTTGTGCGGCTCATTATTTTCAGAATGATATACTAGCCAAGCCCGCGTAATAAAAAGTGCATTGTACAAGATCTTGTGTAGTTGAAGAAGTCACGCAGTTGCTATAGACAAAGGTCGTTGCTAAGAACTCTTTTGTCTTAAAGCTTTGACTCACAGGTAGCAAGACCTTCAATGACAGACAAAGATGGCAAGCAGGTGAGACATTGTTTTCCCTACCGCGTAGACAGTTAATTTAGCTGATCCTTACCTTGCAGGTCGACTTAAAGGAAATAAGTTAGGAACACGATATGTGGAATCACTCGGCGGTCTCGTCTAAACAAAAATACATGCCAAAACTACAATTCATTGGACAAACCTGCGAGGATTCTATGGTCAGAAGAAAGGCTACGGAGAATAAGCAATCCCAATACTTGAGGTAATTTGCATCGCAGACAGCCAATTTTCCAGCTAGACTTGTCAGTTCTCCACTGGTCAGCGTATGGTGAAGTATATTTAGTACCCTTAGTAACTCAAACCAGACATCTGCTAGAGACAATGCGATACGAAGTCGAAAACCTGTAAAAAGTAGGTAAGTAAGTAAGTAAGTAAGTAAAGCACATATCACTAGAGTTAAAGTAGTTTACCTCTGTTCTTAAATCTTTGCTTTGGCTTCCTTTTCAGCAAAGAATCAGTTTCAAATTGGGGCTTATAGTTTACAAAAGTTAACGGACATCTGATCCAGTTGTCTGCTACTAGAATGCAGACGTCAGAGTCCGGCGTAAGATCAGGCAGTGGTTTACAGAAGATCAAACACAGTTTGTAGGTAATCCAATGAGGGACACGCAGCCAGTATAGGTTGTCTCCCAGCAGACCGGTGACATGATATAGGTCGACTCAGACTTCCACTCCCTAGTGGGCAGCTGTAAAATGAGCGGGCGCCTAACACTAGGCTAACAGTCTCCCAGGACTTAAGTTCTATAAGATCTTGATACTTGTACCGTCATATGTTTCAATGTTACTTACTGCGGTTTGTTAGTGAGTCTGTAAGTAAACACGAATAATTATACGTATATTATTATAATTATGATCGGTTGGTGTCCGGCCATACATGAGACCTTCAGCAGAGTTAAGCACCGACTCTATTCGCTCTAGCTAACAAGTGGGCAGACCCACCAGTAGGCTGTGGTAGACTGGTAGTAGTCAACAATGTAGTTGTGGATCAATATGACGGCAGTTGAGGTTGGAATTAATCTGCAGATAGTTTCGATACGACGCAGTTGGCAAAAGCATCCTCGGACGAGTTGACTCACATGTGTTCTGAATTCTGGCGAACATATGAACGGGAAGTTAGCAGAATTTTAGACGTGGAATTTCACTTTGATTAAAGACTTTTTGAAGCTGGTGATCTAATAATAGCAAACATGTTTCATTCTCTGCAGAAAGAGGAAGGGGTCTTCAGATATGACTCACATACACTGTATTTATCAGCTATCAACATGAATATGGGAAAATCGCTATCGATCTGCGGAATATAATACAGTCGTATGGATTTAAGACTTGGTTTGATCAGGATAACGTGGGTGAGAGCAACTCAAGTGCATAAAAATTACTCTAATTGAACAAGCAATCTGACTGTGTTTAAAATAAGTAGCTACCCGTACTCCCAAGACAGTCTAATAAGTTGGTCTTTCCAACGTATGAGGCTATATGATTCCATGTGTAGGATATGCGAAACCCATAATGGCTTCCTTCTGAACTGCGGTCTCTTCCTCGAAACTCATCCACCGCTTTCTTCTCTGCTCTAAAGACTTTTCTCTTTCGCCGGTGTTGGGCTGGGAGCGCCTCTGAATAGACTCCTTGAAGGGGCGCAATATAAATGTCTGATTGAAGGGGCGCTATATAAATGTCTGATTGATTGATTGATTGATATGGGAATATTGGCATGTGAACTTGATATTTCCTACATGGAACTTTGCTATTGGGGTTGTATTGAAATAACGAAAGCTATATTGATGCTTGTTCATGTCAAAAGATCAAGAGTTCAATCGATCTGAAGAAACTATAGCTATATTTCGATAAGGTACGTTCTGAGTACTTACGATATGGAGCTCATGACTAACAAATTCAGCAGATTGCTAAGGGGGCCGCAAATGCGACTGTTAACTTATTTTTTCATTGGTTCATGTGTCGTGTGTAGTCGCTTCAACGTATGACAGTATGGCAGAGGGCATTGAGAATGCTTCTGTCGTGATTGTGTGCATGTCAACATCGTACATGAAGAGCGATAACTGCAAGAAAGGTTAGGAAATTGACTCATTTGACTTGTGTCAGTTAATGAGACAGCGGTGAATCATAAATTATTGATAACATTAAAATTATTATTTTATACTAATTATCAAAATATTATAATTAATTATATTTGTATTTGAATTTATTGTGCTAGCCAATGTCTTCGTGGTTTCCTTGGCAACAAATGATAATAATTCAAACCTTATTCTGATGCATCTTCTTCCCCTACATTTTAAAACCCCTTTGCAAATCCAAACGCTCGCACCGTAGTAGTCTAAAAGTCTCTCTCACCCTTGGATCTTACCGTGGAACCGATTCTCACCTTGTTTGCCTAGCGCTTAATCATTCAGCCACTGAACTCTTCGCCATCCAGTCACCCCGCTCTACCCCGATTATCCTCCTGTCTCACTCTCTCCTGTCCGCGCCTCAGTCATTACTCGCCACAAGTTGTCAAATCGATCCATATCCCACACTGCACCTCGACTCTGGAACAAACTTCCTCAGAATTCACATTCTCATTTCCTCCACCAATACCGTCGCTCACCTACTGTTATCTGCCTCAGACTTTCCTACTTATCAACCCACAGGCTTTACACTCCAGATTGAAGTCCAGGCTCTTCAAGTATTTCTACCCTAATCCATCCATTTCTCCAGCTTCCAAGCGTTCTCGTCCTCAACGAAACCCACCTTAGCGGCTCTTCTGTTTATCTCTTCTCTCTTGCAACCGAACTCTGATCTTCCCTTGACTTCGCTGGGCACGACGCAGCGCTCGTGAAATAATTTGGTGCCTGCACTTAACTTTAGAATAGCGCTTTATAAATTTGTGTTCACGATTACGATAACCATACAATATTAATCACGAGATTACAATTACGAACAATAAAATAATATTTGGTATATAGATAGGCCTATTACATGCTTAAACTAATTGAACATTAACGGAGAAGTATTAAAGGCACTTGCAGGCTGTTACGCATTCTGTTATTCATATTTCAGAAGGTGAGTACGCGGAGAGGCTGAAGAAGCCAATCATTCCGATTCGTGTTGAGACTGGCTTCAGACCATCTGGTTGGCTCGGAATTGCCCGCGGTTGTAAGAAAGTTCTCGACTTCAGCGACCTCGAGAAATTTGATGAAAAGTTTGGTGAACTTCTCAAGGAATTAGCTGCCAAACAAATAAGTGAGAAAGAACATTTCTTATTCGCAAACATTGTCGATTTTTTAGATTTTCGACTGGAATTATATCCGTTTTAGAACAATGTAGGCCCTAATATATGTTTCAGAGCCAGGTATTGTAGCTGTGATAAAATGTGATTTTTATCCAGAGGGAAGATATCATAAGTGTGTTTAAGAAAGGTAACCTAACTGTGAAAGCTGATGGATGCATTGACGGTGACAAGGAATGTGCACTGAAGCATTGAATAGCTTACATAACTGCTGATTAGGGTGGTTCTGACTTTCATGGAAAAAAATTAAAATTGTTTTTTCTTGACTTTCCGCTTTTAGTTGTGTTCCAATGAATATAAAAGAAATTTGTGCAAAGTTATAGAACATTATCTTGTCATTTAGGGGTAGCTCAATAACATTTAAATTTGACATAAAGGTATTTTAAAAGAAATTTTTCCATTATCCATTATTTTTAATATTTTCTTTACCTAATGAAACAACAATGTTTAATTGTTGTTCTTATTACGTGAACAAACTGCTAAAGTAGTAGTTCTAGATAATTTCAATTAATTAGTATGACTTTATGTTATTATGTAATAATAATATATGGCTCACAAATCATTTGCTGAAGTTTATTATGACTTAAGCATTTCTTTCTTGCATTCTGGAAAGTTGCTTCTGTGATCATGCACTACTTGAAACAGATATTGTTTCTGGTTTTCTTTGTAATCATGGAATTGTACTCTTCAATCAAAGCAACTCCTCTTTCAGCATTGTCATTTACAACTTGTAGATGATGAATAATTTCTGAGGCAACTTTATAATCATCTTGACGTTCCCATGTTTCAGGATCGCTTTTCAGGAAATCACTAGAGATTCTTTGCCAGTCAAAAAATAGCATGGAGTTCATTGTATGTTCGTTGTATGTTCATGACCACAGATTTCTGAACATGTAGCCTACCTACATTCTCTTAGGAGGATCATCTTGGCCTAGTCGCTCGTTTGGACTTGGCTGTCAATGCCAAATCAAAAAATGCCAAAGCCACGAGCTCCTCACTAAGGTACCACAGATGACCTGCAAATTTATTGCTGGCTACTTTGGAGAGAGCAGGATTTTCTTGTTGATAGCTAACCAGAGTTTTCAGTAAGCATAAATCATTCCAGCAACAATTTAGCAACAGCGGCTGCCTGTGCTTCTCCTGTGCCAGAATGTAGCTTGGTAACTTCAAGAAGTTGGATTTCCCCAGCATCAGATAAAATGACAGGTAGACGGTCAACCAAATGTTTGCCTGTCAAATCCGGAAGGAATTATCATCCAAGTGCACAACCAGTGTAGATGATGCAGTTGTTTTAAATATATCTTTTAATTTCTTAGCAGTTTCTTCTCGATATTGTTCTCGTTCTCTATGTATTGAAGAACGGCTGATTTTCAGCTCGTCTACATTGTGGCCTAGACTCTGAGCTGCAGCTGCTAACACGTATGTTGCCTTCCTGTTACTTAAATTTGTCCTGTCCAAAGCTGCTGCCAGTCTTGGTGTCACAATATTTGTTGTTAGTGGTTTTTTTAAAGGAGTTTTCCTTTTCACGAAATTTACATTTTGACTGCCACTATCTTTGCATTCTTTAGTTGAATCATTACTACTAGAGGTTTCAAGAATAATTCTCTCATTCATGGCTTCCAAATATTGATATTCTTTCTGCTTTCTCTCCATGCTTGATCTTTGCCTTTTAGTTGCCCTCATTTCTTTTGAAGTAAGTAGGGCCTACCATATCAACTGGTCTCATAAAACAACAACGGCGACCTCTTTCTCTTTGGGGAAGCAGACACTCTTTATCCTCTTAGATTTCGATTATATTTAAGGCATCCAAGTGAGCAATGTCAAATAAATTATCTAAGGCATCAACAAATTCTGTTTAATTTTTGGCTGAGGCTCAGTTTTCCTGTTAACATTTTTCTTTAATTTTATCCAATAATAATTACTAATCGTAACTGTAATCGTAAAACTGAAACTCTATCTTTTGGATGGACAGTAATTAGGCTATGTTATACAAGCTCTGACAACTTCAACCTCATTGAGCTACCTCTAAATATTGATCTAATCAGCTCAAATTTGGCCAGATTTATTTTAGTATGTACTAGAACAAGATACTAAGCGGAAATAATCACATTTCAAAATTTCAGATTTCAGAACCACCCTACTGCTGATGCTTAGTATAATACATTTGTGAGGATGCCGATGATGATGAGGAGGACGGTTTCCAAACTTTATGTGGTTTCATCCCTAAGGTACCCGTTCTCTCTCCCCAGTCTGCTGCTACCATCGTCCATGCTTCGTTACATGTCACATTGATTACTGCTGTTCTCTCTGCATTGTCTCCCTCTCACTCGACTGCGTTGTCTTGAGCGCGTCCTACGTAACGGTTCTGCTGCGCACCTGGTTGGGCGCATTTATAAGCTTGGCCATGTCTCAGATTACATGCATGACGTTCTACACTGGCTTCCTTTTTCGCAACGTATTGTCTACCGGGTTGCCTCTATTGTCTGGTCAACTTGGCTGCGCTCCTTTCTATCTAGGCTACGTGAGCTTTGCTTTCAAGCGTCCGCACTTCTTGGTCGCCGTTCATTCCGTTCCACCGCTCGCGGTGACTATACATGTTCCTTTCGCTTGCACTGCAACCATGCAACAGCGAGCATTCTCCGTTGCCGGTTCCACTATCTGGAACGAGCTTCCTCTGGAACTGCGGTCTCTCCCTTGGGACTCACTCGTCCACCTCTTTATTCTTTGCTCTTAAGGATGTTCTCTTTGGCTAAGGCTGGACTGGGAGCGTCTCTGAATAGTTAATATGTAGTTTATTGATTGATTGATTGATTGATTGATTGATTGACTGATTGATTCTTTAGCATGAATTGAGGTAGTGGTGGTGGTTGTTGTGGCGGCGGGGGCGATTGCGATAGTGATGGTGTGTGATAGCGACAACAACAATGAAAACGACTATGATAACTGTGTGGTGTGACTTGCCGTAGTTCTGAAGTCAGATGTTTAGCTAAATGATGTTGTTATGACATTGTATTTCAAGTCAACAGGCTACAAGACTATGCAATACAACTGTAATTTGACTTTGGCTGGAGCAACTTACTTGCTCTGCTTACAATTCCCGTCGTTTACAGGAACGGCGCTGATGGCATGTGATTGTTTGGAAAACGTAGAACCGACAGTGATGCGGTGGCGGGTGAAGGAGTACTACATGTAAACTGAGAATCAGATGGCAATTTCGTGCGCTATGCACCTGCTGTGAAACATGAGACGGTGAGGAAGAAATCGCTACTAAGACAAAAATTACGATACGTGTTGATGAACATGCCAAAGGTTTCCGGCTTACATGTGAATTTATGGATTTCTATAATTAAAAAGTCTACTTTCGTTATTTTCAGGTTATTGTTGGTTATTTTTAATTCTTCTGAGGTGGCAACATAATAAAAGTTCTAAGCTTATATCTTTTCGCAATATAGTGGGAGTTCACTGAATTGATTGAAGGACAGCTCGAGCTTTAAAGTGATGCATGGGCTTTCTTGTGGCAGCCTGGACTAGTGCCTTTGAATTAGATTTGATTTTGTGTCTCCAGGATCAAGGATTGATGATTAACGAATTTATAATTATCATAAAATGCATTTTAAGTTGGCTACCTCACACAGCCAATGCGCACATGACTATCTAACTGACCTAAATGTAATAATAATTATAGTGGTGGCAAACAATCTTACCCGATCAATTCGTTAAAAAATATGCAGGGTCGAAGTAATATAATCGCTAAAAAAAACGTGTACGTCTACAATTTACAATTGAAGCCTTCATCGGAAGAACCACTAGAGTCCATTTTTTACACTTTTGAGTTAACTGTGTCTTGTGATACTTAATGCTATAGAGCATGCATTTACAAGTGTGTTTTCAGAAAACTCACGTCAGACTTACAATGGGAAGAAAATATAGTGTTCATGTAAAAACAACTTAAGTGGTTCTTGCATGAATCGTGAACTGCAAAAACACGAGGCAGAAAATTTTTACTTTTAATTTTAATACTATTTTGAGCTTAATAGCGGCAGCAATTATGAATAATTTCTTACTGTTAAACATATTTGAATTATTCATTGAATAGCCTACTATCTATGAACGGCGAAAAAATGAAGTTTACATAAGAAATTGCAGTAATAAAAATTTAAACCTTTACAATGTGGCGCTACCTACCTGTAAAATCAATATCTTCTACATGTTATAGAGACATAACACATCCGTGTGAATGCCAAATTTCTTTTCGATATTTTCATAAATAAAATACTTGTAGACTTTCAAAGTTTGTTTTGTGAATATATCAAAATGTTAAAAACGGACTCTAGTACGTGGTTCTTCCGATGAAGGCTTCAATTGGTTCTAAAGTCTGTGTTATAGACATTGCAAATTAACTTGGAACGTTTAATAACCTATCCTTCCTACATCTTCTTCTGTGGTGGTAACATAATCGAAACCATTCCACAAGTTTGCAATCGTTGCAATGAACAGTTGCTGCCCTAATGTTTCTTTGGGTTTCTTAAATGATTCCTATCTGTAGCCTTGAGTCACACTGTTTCGTGTTAAATCAAAGAACCTCTCACTCTGTTAGACCCAGCGATGATCTTAACATACCCGACTGTCTTGTAGGAATACAATAAGATGTTAAATCAGCAAAAGCAAAGACTGTGCCAACTTTAGAACAAAGTCCCAATTTCTTTAAAATGACATCAACAGTTTACCCGTAGGAATTTGTTCAAAATTAGGTTGTTAAATGTTCTTTATATTAACAATCGGTTGCCTTTAATGCCGACAAGCAAGGGATGCTAAGTAGGGTGGTGCGAACGTAATGGTAAGAAAATTTTTTTCTGAATTATTAATTGTAATAGCGTGAAAAAGTTGTGTCTGTGAGAGTTGAAATTGTGGCTAAATTTGTTAGTTGCTAGTGCCATTTCTTGAACTGCCCCAACGACTTTGAAATTGAGCAGTAACAGATGCTTGCAAAATACTAATAAGCGATAACTTACCATAACGATTAATACACGTTATGCAAGTTATTACCAATATATCTGTCACTTACAACTAAACAATCCTTCACAAAATTATACATTTGGTTACGGAACATGTCTGAACACAAATTTTAAGAAGTTGGAGATCATTGTTATGAAGTAATATGGACAGTGGACACTGGACACACCAACGCTGTCCAACAGTCAAAGTAATTAGAGACGTGAGCACGCTTGAAGCAGAGACATAAATGTCGATTAAATTATCCAAAACTCATGGATTACAATTGTCACACATTATGGAAGACATATTAATCTCTTTTGTTATCAAAAGAAGCCACCTGTTGCCAGGACTTTGTTCTGTTTCTCATTAATCCAGTTCGAGCAATTTCCAGGCAAACCGCTTGACATGCTTCGGTTACTAGTTTCACTCCTCTCTTACAGCTTGACAAGCTTGTGTATGGCATAGCACCCTGACGAATGGCAGTATAGCGTTGCTGGCACCAAATATTCTGCCGGATCAACTGGAATCTTTGATAGCAGCGGTGGGGCGGTAACGGTCAAATCCATACAGTTTATTAACTTGACGTAACTTTGGGCGTTGAAGTTCAAAGTCGGTATGACAAACTTTCTGATACCCCTCGGTTGCTGTTGGCGAGCTTTCAAAAGTCGACGCAACCCCCGTTCGTTTATATGTTCTTGTTCATCTGTTATCATTTCCCCCCCCCCCCCAATACTTTCTGGGTGTGCAAAGAAACCATCAAAGTACAAGGTTTCTATTGAATCCCTTGTTTCACCTGCTTGCATTGATGTACGCTTTCTAGTAATTTTTGCTTGTAGCAATCGATTACATGGGTCGATTCCGATTGTGAAACGATACCGAAATCTTCTAGTACCGTACAGCATTGGCAATTATCGCACCTGCATGGTCTGTCCGATATTCCATATCGGTGACAGATTTTTGACAACTTCTGTAAATAATTTTCTCGTTTGCTTAGTTTTATTTACTTCTTTGGAGGTAGGGCCTACTTGGTTTTCTGACGCATCCATGGCTTCTTCGTCTGCTAATCTTTGACTCTGTGCACTGGATCTATTTCTCTTTCCGCTGCGGAATTTTGATCATTACTTTCTGCTAATGTTTGTTCATTGCTGAAATCCAAATGTTTGCGACATCTTATGTGCTCTGTCAGCTTTCTTTCATACCGATTTTTTTAGTTTAGCTGATGCAATCTTATCTTGACCTCCAATAATTATTACTCTAATCGTCCGCTGATCACGTAGGAACTCATGTTCATCATTTGACACCTTTCTGGCTTGGGACTTACAATTGTCAATGGCACATTTGCAAGCTTCGGTGTCAACAACTTTTTCTCTACATTTATGATATGAGTTTTTAAAATTTTTACGATATATAGGCCTATTACTACTTTTTCAACCTTTAAGGGTCGGCGATCGAAATTCATCGTGGAATGTTCTTATCATCTTCAGAACTCTTGTATGTGAAATTGCCACGATGGAAGCTTTTCTCCATGTAGCTTCGATGAGTCTTGCTACGATTCCTGCTGGTTGAGTGACAATAGATTCTTTGGTTCCTTCCTTGTTGACTCTGTTGAGGTTGTGTTGAACATAATTATAGTGCATCGTAACATCTTTATAAGTTGGCAAGACATTTTTCGGTAACTCGCACGAATTTCCAAAATCAGTAGGCCTACATTTTTCAGCGGTTCTTCTTTTGATCTTGGATAACGACTCAGTACTGATCGAAAAGACCTCTTCTAAAAAAATTGCGATTACCGGATTTCCACAAACTTTTGTACATGACATTGATTATATATTATACAATTAACATCGTGCCCTAAATATGACATGACGTGGTGGGGAGGGGCGTAACTTTGGTCTAAAAAGTGGGGATACCAATTTCTTACATACACGAAGCAAGGCAAAGACTGCGATTTGTGGGATGGTTCAATAATAAAATATTAATTGGCTTTGTTTGAAAAGTGGGGGTTCGGTACCCCAGTCCAAAAGTTGGGGTACGGGTGCCCATCGTACCCCCTTCCAACAAATTACGCCTATGGTGGTAGGCCCACTCCCGGTTCACTTAATATGGAGGATTGAAGGAATAACGGACATTGAAGGATGAAGGATGAAGGGAATTACAGAGGAATCAAATTGTTGGAGGTCGTACTCAAGGTGTATGAAAAGATCATTGAGAGGCGTATCAGAGAGCGGGTTGAGCTACATGACAACCAGTTTGGCTTCAGGCCAGGGAGGGGTACAACAGATGCAGTGTTCATACTGAGACAGGTACAGGAAAAGGTTTTAGAAGGAAACAACAAAAGATACTGGACCTTCGTGGATATGGAAAAAGCTTTTGATAGAGTTCCAAGGGATGTCGTTTACTGGAGTTTGAGGAAGAAGGGAGTCTCGGAGGTAATTGTGCGCTTGGTAAAGTCAATGTATGAAGGTGCAAGAACAACAGTGAGGAGCAGTATAGGCAACACAGGAGAATTCGAGATACGAGTGGGTGTACATCAAGGATCGTGCCTGAGTCCTCTACTGTTTATTATTGTGATGGATGCAATATCAGAACATGTAAGGAGAGAGGTACCTTGGGACATGCTGTATGCGGATGATCTTATACTAGCGGACGATGCAGAGGCGAAGATGCAAGCACGTTTTACAGACTGGCAGATGGCAGTGGAGAGCAAGGGTCTTAAGATAAACATCAATAAGACAGAAACCATGGTCTGCTCAAAAACAACGGAAGCAATTGAGATCAGAGACAATGCAGGAAAGTCACTGAAACAGGTTGAAACATTTAAATATCTGGGATCGACCATGAATGCACAGGGTGGCTGCGAGCATGACATCAGGAACAGGATTAAGGTGGCTTGGCAGAAATGGAGAGAACTAACGGGAGTGTTGTGTGACGCCAAAATGCCAACTCAACTCAAGGGAAAGGTATACAAAACAATGGTAAGACCGGTGATGCTATATGGAGCAGAGGCCTGGGCGCTGACAAAAAGGGATGAAGGGTTACTGGAGAGAACAGAGATGAGAATGCTACGATGGATACTTGGGATCTCACTGAAGGACAGGAAAAGAAATGTGGACATCAGAAAGAAGCTCGGGGTGGCATGTATAACTGACAAAGTACGAGAGACCAGGCTGAGGTGGTATGGACATGTAATGAGAAAAGAGGATGATAGTTGTGTGAAAAGAATCATGAATGCAGAGGTATACGGACGCCGCAGTCGGGGACGACAGAGGAAGAGATGGGAAGACACGATACAACAAGACCTAAAACTCCTAAAACTGAAGAAAGAAGATGCTCAAGAAAGAAACAAGTGGAAGAGAAGGATCCGAGTGGCTGACCCCTCTCCAAAGAGGGATTAATTCGAGCCTGAAGGAAAAGAAGAAGAAGGATGAAGGTTCGCCTCAATGTGAATTGGCTCAAATGCACTAGCAACAGGGGTATAGTATCGATCTTCGACGACGCTGTTGGGGCACCTCTGAACTTCAAAATAATTCAACCAAATTTTGCACAGTCATTTACTTTTACCAAATGCAACTTTTAAACACTATTAGGGCCTACGTTTGTAAATTCGCACTTTAGTTTTTTCGCACCACCCTAATGCTAAGGCCCTTAGACATTCTATTAATATATGTACGTATGTATGCATGCATATGTGTATGTATGTATGCATGTCTGTCTGTTTATATGTGTGTATGTGTTTGTTTGTATGTGTGTAGGTGAGCATGTACTCAAAGATATATTTATGTATTAATATATATATAGATATATACATAAATGATTCTGTATGAAGTGTGAAGCGTGTGTATGTATGTATCGTCATGGGTGTACATTCAACTCATGTTGTTTGGAAAGAAGAGGATGATGAAGAAGAAGAAGAATACTCAACGGAGAACTAAAGTCAACAAAGACCTAATCCAGTCCAATCCAATTGATCTTCACCTAATGCTTGTGAAAGAAACAAGTTGTTTAGTAAGTGACGATGTCAGGTCTTCGTCATCAGGGTCAAAGCCGAATCGTCAATTATTATAGATAGGCCCTACGGAGAAAATCGTTGGTGACGGAGGTTGTGGACGACGCAGGTACTGAAATAGGGTAGGAGAGCTTGAAGAGTTTGCTTTCAGCCTTGATTTGAGAATTTTTCAGTGGTATTGAGTGCTGAATGACACCTTGTGGCCGTCCGGACGATTAGGCACCTGCAAATTACTAAGGCAACGGAGTAGAGTTGGTTACCAGCAGCTTAGCAACATGGACCTGGAGCGCCACTGAGTAGATTTCTTGAAGCGGCGCAATATAAGTTTATTATAGATATTAAGTTATAGATCATTGATCTCAGGACATCAAACGCCGTGTAATCCGATCCTCCGCCTTCCAAGCTTTCTCGTTCTCAACAAAATCCGTCGTAGCAGCTGCTCTGCCTCTCTGGTCTCTCTGGCAACTGGACTCATATCTCTACTGTATTCACTCTCTGGACAACCTATGTGACTAGACGCAGCGCTGTTGAAGAAGCTGGTTGTTCGAGAAATGTTTAGTTTACGATTATGAATTAAAAAATTGAACTGTTCTCAATGACCCATAGGCTACAAAACCAAGCTAAAGAACCACAGGTGAAAATTAATAGTGTAGGCCCTACATACACGTACGTTCGTTTGGAAAGAACAGAACCGCATAAGTTACTAACACCAGCAGTAGTAGTAGTTTCCAGTGTTTAAGTTTAACCACATCTTCTGGCTACCAGGACTGTTGACGTCGACCTTGCCTTACCCACAATACACTGACTGACTAATACTAGCAACGAAATTAAGAATATGCATATCTCTTCGACTAAAGTAAGAATATGAGTCGTCGGATTAGTTTTTTCGTTCATAACCTTTTAATCGCTTGCTACACAGAATAATTTCAGTGCATTCCACTAATTCGATATTTCTTTCGAAAACAATGCGCTATAAATTTGAGACCCTTTGTGATTCAACTGGATCTTCCAACGCAGAAAATCAAAATCTCTGAAGTAATTATTCCTAGCGAGAGTATGAATAGTATCATATTGTTGCTAATCACTCTATAGAACACATAATCCATCGACTTTATTATCCCTCTATGATTTAACTAGCGCAAAGCGAAAGATATTTCTGCAGGTCTACCAGTCTCTGTAGCGCAGGAACCAGTATAAAAAAGGAGAAATCAGGTCATTCAGAGATACCTGGGTTTATCTTTTATTTTCACACGATGATCTCATTTAACCGACGCTTCATCAAATGAAAAACAGTTGAGGAGAGGAACAGAGTAAGTTAACTTTTATTTGTTTTTGGTAGAGTCCTAACTAATTTTTTTTAAAATTCATCCCTTAAATGTAATTTCTAGTTGGAATTAATTTCGACTTATTTTGTAAAATTGTAGGTCGTAACGTTACGCCTATGCCATAGGCCTTGGCTGTCGGGGCTTAAGTAGGCCTATTGTTGCGATAGAAATGAAACGCTACAGGTTCATTACGAATAAATTCAGGCTTCGTTGATGTCGCAGAACTGTTAACGGAATACCCGTCTTCTTAATAGATCTTAAAATCTGAGTGATAAATTTATTTGGCCGTAGAAAGTCTAAGAATTTGAAATCGAAAGTGAAAATGAAGCAGTGGAAATTCGCCCTACTAATTTCCAGTGACGTGGAATTATTCAGCAAGCGATGAACTGCGATTCATGCAATATTGTTATTGTAATAAAGAAGGTTAACTCAACGGGCTAACTGTGGTTGTTTTGGCTAAAATCTTGACGCAATTCGTCAAATTTATAAAAGTTTGAAGATCACTGTAAACTGGTTTTTAGCCAAATCGATGTAGTCATACAATATGCCAAAAAAAACTATGTAATGTTTTGCTAACTAAGGTGGCAGAGCTTACATGTACATTCAAGAATTACGATTATAATAGTAGACTCCAGTCCAATGTTTTCTATATGGAATGTTAATCTAGGAGGATTGGATAATTTTCAAATGGTTTTTTTTAAAACAAATATCGGGGCCTTAAGTTCAGACACAAGCAAATGTTAAGATATTCCAAAGTGTATTTGTTAGCAACCTTAGTGCTTTCTGTAGCCCTACTATCATGATCAACAGTGTTGGGTATGAGTTAACTCATATGAGTTTAAACTCACGAGTTAACTCACTTGCTGTGATTTATGAGTTTGAGTTAACTCACCTTAAAGAGTGAGTTATGAGTTTGAGTTAACTCATATTTTCTGTGAGTTTGAGTTGTAACTGTCAATTATTTTAAACTCAACTCACTCTTCGGCACTCGGCACATATTATGTTGAAACAAGCCTTTTTTATAGCGTCGGCTTTCCATACTGGTGAGTGGTGACGGCAGGGAGGGTCATAAACACTGCTAGAGGACAGTATTTAAGCACTGCATATTTTGTATTTTGTGAACAGCTAAGAACAACATGGCTGAAGTACCGTGTGTTCTTGATGGAAAATATTTTTCTGTTACAAGTAGGCGTGATGGAAAAATTGTTGCTCGATTAGAACGTGCTAGTATGAAACGTGTGAGTTTATGAGTTAACTCATTTAACAAGTGAGTTTGAGTTAACTCATTTCACTTAGGATGAGTTGAGTTTGAGTTTAAACTCATTTTGAGGTGCGTGAGTTGAATTTTGATTTAGCTCATTTCTTGTGTGAGTTTACCCAACAGTGATGATCAAGAATGCGCCAATAGCTGGTCGCTTAATAAGAAACCATGGTCGAAAATCATAATAGGCCTACACTGGATAAGTCAGTTCGCAATTCGATTTGACTCTTTAGAGCAAAATACGTATTATCCAATTCAATCCATAGTGCATGGAAATCATCCAATTACTCCATTTGCAAGTCTTAGACTAAAGTCATTCGCTCGTTGCACTTAAGGATTATCACTAATTATTCCATATTTTCACGAAATTTGATCTCTTGATCTGGCCTTCTGGAAACCGGACGCAGACCTCTTTTGGACTCCTCTCTGGGAAAACCCCTCTGATTTGACGCACGTTCGTGAATAAGCTGGTGCCCTGCGCTTGGCTTTCGAGGGGCGCTTTAGAAATTTCGATATTACAATTAGGCCTACGATCAAATGTCGTGACACAATGTAATGGAAACTGACATTCACATAGCATGATCTGAAACAAATAGGCTACATCAGCGGCTTCTCCGACCAAGTAACATCAATCTGCCGTAAACTAAAATGGTCTTCAATTGTTGACGTAATATAGGCCTATGGCAGACGATTGAACTTGTCTTAAAATATTAAACATTCACACTGTCACATACTTCTCCATTTCTTAAATTCGATGTGCAACGCCTACCTAAGTTGACTTAACCCCGCTTAGATTCACATCCAATAACTAAAGCTTTCGAAAGTATTTCACTTTATTGATGATCGGTAACTGGTCGCTCTTTCACTGCATAAGTTATACCGACCTCACGTCAAGCGTTTGGCTTCGTTGCTTGAGATCTAAATATCGCTTAAACGTTTACATTGACACACTCTATAGTGATTTTTGGACTCTTATTATGACATTAGTGAGAAGTGAGTGATAATTTTATTTGGCCATTACAGGTTTTGCGAAAAGAACACTTGAAATCATTACTGCCCTCATAAGAAAGAACCACGTAACTGAAAATTTGGCCGTTTTGAGTTAGATGCAGTTTCTGCATTACACCTTGGTAGGAAGTAAGAACCTCTTATCTTGATGCGATCACAGAGAACCAGCGTTTGTTAATCCCACGTAGGCCCTATCTGCACACTTCGTATCAAATACTAAGTAAGAACTACGCATCTCACATGCGTGGTTTTTTGCTAGTAACACAGAGCGTTTTTTGCAGATCCGTGTCCACGCGCATGCGCAGTTACTACTTTCCGACAATGTTTACGTTTAAGTTTACCAATCTGAGCGATAATTAATTATTTTTAAGACTCTAATTTTAGTCAGTCTTGGTGGTTTTCATCATTTATCACGCCGTGAGATAGTGTGAAATTTGAGCAACAATAAATATAGTAATTTCAAACGTTTTAAATGTTTTTGAATGATTTATCATGACTTTGTTTGTGACTACGGGTGATTGTTTTGGGTGCGTAGCGAATTCCCGACTCCAGAAACAGAATTTCGTCGGATCTCCGAAATCTATTTTCCAAGTTACAACAAAGTCATTTGCGCAAATCTAACTTTTATATACATTTTCAAATATACTATACAGGATATTGGCCGGCTAATCCATACTAGTTTTCAGGATTCGAGCGCTTGGCAGAATATTGTTTTCGGGAATTGAATCAATTTTTCATTTCCACATTTTATCTAGTTTCGGGGATTCGGGTAGACCCAGATTGTTTTGTAGGCTTACACGGTTGAGGTTTTTATGATTTAAATTAACTTGAAAGAGTCAGAAAGACGATTTGATAAAATGTGTGGAGAAGATAGGCTTACACGGTTGAGGTTTTCATGATTTAACTTGAAAGAGTCAGAAAGACGATTCGCTAAAATGTGTGGAGAGGATAGAGGATAGATACAGAGGGTGTGGGGTGCGTCTGGCTGTTCTTTTATTCGATTACACATTGATTCATTTCATCCAACCATATCACACTATCGTCGGGAGCATGCCCAAAGAGGCGTAGGCTACTTCCCATCAGATATTTCTATTTCAGAAATGTATAATGACTTACCAGCGAAACATTAGGCCTAAGTTGTAGTCTGCTGTAATGATCTCTAGATCATAATGTGGTAAAGAGATGAACGTTTTATTTACAAACTGGGTATATTTGTTCATGCTGTAAAGATAATCTTAACTGCACGTATATGCAAATTAGGCGTTCAAAACCCAAATGCAAGAACTGAGGCGAGAGGTATTCCCCGGGAAAAAAAGAGGACATTAGGGCCTATTTCTAAACTGACCGTTCTGATGCTAGAAAATAGAAAAACATTCTGGCAAGATATTAAGACATAAGATGTTGTGGACTTAAGATGCAGATTATTAAGTGTGGTACTACTTCATCTGTCCTGTGACATGTTCACTATTCCAGACTGTTTTAATAGTCGGATATGATCAAATATAAGCGATATCAATATTTTTAAAGCTGTATATTACTGGTTTCATATCTTTAAAATTATGGTTGACAGGGGCGTAACTTTGGTCTGAAAAGTTGTAGGTTATGCTCCTACAAATACCCACTTTGGTGGCTATTATGGGCTCTAAAACGTGGGAATACCAATTTCTTACATACACGAAGCAGGGCGGAGACTGCGATCTCTGGGAAGGCTCAATTATAAATATTGATTGGCATTGCTTAAAAAAATTGGGGGATATGTATACCCCTAGTACCCCAGAGGTGTAACTATGGTCTAAAAAGTGGGAATACCAATTTCTTACATACACGAAGCAGGGCCGAGACTGCGATCTCTGGGAAGGCTCAATAATAAAATATTGATTGGCATTGTTTAAAAAGTGGGGGTACGGTACTCCGGGTAAAAAAAATAGTGGGGGTACGCGTACCCCTCGTACCCCCACACATTACGCCTATGTTGTTTGATATAACTGACCTGAAATATGACTCAATTGTTGAATTGTTCCACACTAAATCACGATTTTATGCAGATGCGTTGTTCTTAACAATTATTGGGCTATGTCGTTGGTCTTCAAAGCTAAGTAAAAACACAATTACTGACATTTAAAATATTTATGAGAAAAAATATTTAAAATTCATTTCCCCATAAAAATGGTAGCTTTTGTTGCATATGTTGGTTAAAAGCAAAAAATTAATATGAATATAGGATCTACTTGTCAACAACCAATTTATGTTTTTTGCATTTATCTCAAAATCAACTTTTTGCAGATGCGTAGTTCTTTCTTATGAGGGCAGAATAGTAAAATTGAAATTTAAGCCGGCCGACAAAACATTATCGTAGGCTATTGAGTACCAATGAGGCAGAATTATTGAATAGGCGATGATCAACAATTCATTTCTACAATGCTGTCATAACAATAGCCTACTGCTATAATCATGGACAAGAGGCCATAGGGAAGGCGGATGCTCTTTGGCTGAAATCTTGACGAAATCCACAATACGACGATTGTCATGAAACTGGCATTATAGACGACACGATGCAACCAGGAAAACTATAAAGCATGACTTTGTAACTTATTGGCAATGTCCATGATCAACAGGGTTAACAGAAGTAAAACTTAAAAGACGATGATAGTTACCTCTATAGCGTCGATTGTGATGATAAACAAAGTATCGCTGGAAGGCGGTTAAATATTATAATCCGTTGAAAGTGCAGCGAAATCCGATATCGCCCAAGAAAAAGATGTTATGAAATTCAACCCATATCGTTTGAGAGGCTTCTAATTTCTCGTCCTGAAACAACTAACCATACTTGACTTTAGAACTGCATCCACTATCGCTACCTCCATTGTCCACTCTAAGCTTGATTACTGCAATTCCATTTTTCTTAACCTTGAATCCACCCAAATTAAGCGTCTACAACTCATCCAAAATTCTCTCGCCAGAACCGTCACCAGGACACCTAAGCATCACCATATCACTCCTGTTCTTAAATCGCTCCACTGACTGAAAATCCCTGAGCGAATTAACTTCAAAGTCTTGTCGCTAACTTACAACACACTACAATGCTCCCAGCCAAAGTACCTTCGCGAACTCTTCACTATCCAGCCACCCCGGTCTACCCGTTCATCCTCACATCTCACTCTCTCCCGTCCTCCAGTCACTACTCGCCTAAAGTTCTCCAACCGATCCATATACCAAACTGCACCTAAACTCTGGAACGAACTTCCTCCCGAATTCCGCATTTTCCCAGTTCCTCCACCAATACCGCCACTCACTCGTCGTCATCTACCTCAGGCTCCTCTACTCATCACCCCACAGGCTTTCCGCTCCAAACTGAAAACTCATCTCTTCAAGATTTCTTGTCCTAATCCAGCGGATCCTCTGCCTTGCAAGCTATCTCGTTCTCAACGAAACCCTCCTTAACAGCTGCTCCGCCTCTCTCTGGTCTCTCTGACAACCGGACTCGGATCACCAACGGACATCGATTTCTGGACAACCCCTCGGATACGTCGCAGCGCTCGTGAATAAGCTGGTGCTTTGCGCTCAGCTTTACAGTGGCGCTTTAGAAAATTGGAGATTACGATTACGATTACGAACTAAAACTAAAAATAATGCATATCTATCGATACATTTTAAAAGAATGTCTATATTATTCTCCATTATAATCATTGCCAGAAATTGTGGTGATGCAATTTAATAGAAACTCTTGTTCACAAAGTGTGACTTAAAACGAACTTATAAGCAGCCCAATATGGATTAAGCCAAAGCTCTAGTCTTGACAGGCAAATCTCAGCAAAGTTTTCATGCTCTTACATTTCTTGAAATCGATTTCTAACATCTGCCACCATCTATTCAACCACACTTTGATTTCATCCAACATCAAATGGTTTCTAGATTTATCACTTTGTTGACAATATTAACCCTTTGGAAATGAGGTGAAACATTGTAACGTTTGTGGTGAGGTGGGGTTTGATATACCCCAATACATTTTTTACTTGCAAGTCGCGATATCAACTACATAACATTAATTGTGAGCTAAACTATAATATTATAACTAATTATCAACTAAACTGGCGATTATCACGAACAAATAACTGTTTTTGGATCATTATTGAAGTGCCAGCAGGTGAACTAATAACCATGCAATATTTACTTTGCACGTGCATTTTTCAGTACTCATTCAAAACATTACCAAACGCACGAATAATACCAGTAATAATGCATCAATTTTGCATCAGTGCAAAATTATATGCTGCAATATCTTATATTATCGTCCATTTCATTTTTCGGCACTGCGCCGTAACTTTTTTAATTCGATAAAATCAAAATATATACGAAAATTTATAATTTCTTTTTAATATGCAACAAAATTTAAAAATTGTGCGTTCAATAGTTCCTGAAATTGTCTTAAGGTGTTCATATTTCACAATTACGAAGGTAGACAAAAATAATCCAAGCTGGTTCCACATTTCCGTAGAAAACGCAACGTGGAATAGCTATGGGGTGTGTCGTACCCCACCTCACCTTCAATGGGTTAAGAATGGCACTGGTTACATGTATTCAAAAACACATTCTATGGTCATCGCCGTATTTGTAGATCAGTTGCTGACCTTGTTTCATAGTTGTTCCGATAAAGCGAAGATGGCGCATGCGGGACATAAAGCTGAAAAGCAACTTAGAGAAATAACAGAATGCTCAATCTGCATGAATGCATTCAATGATCCAAGAATATTGCCATGCATTCACACATTTTGCTTTGAATGCCTCAAACGCACGGGAGAAGCGGAGCAGAAGAAACCAGGAGACAAGTTGCCTTGTCCTTTGTGTCGGAAAGATTTCGTAATTCCAGAAAATGGAGTGATTGGTGTACAGAAGAACTTCTTCATGGAAAACCTCTTGGAATTCAAGACCACGCTGCAAATGGGGAGTGCCACTATCATCTGCGATATGTGTGCTGTCAGAAATGAGGGCAAAACAGGACAAATACCAAAAGCCACTATAAGATGCTTAGAATGCCAAGATAACTACTGCGATAGCTGCGTCAAAGTTCATAAATTTCAGAAGGTGACTAAAGGTCACCAAATGGTAAATATTGGAAGTGACATGAAATCAGAAAAGATAAGATTAGTTTCTATGAAATCCTGCACCAAACACATTCTTAAACCACTAGATTACTACTGTGCTGAATGCAAGAAAATCGTCTGTGTCTCGTGTTTTGTTGAAAGTCACAAATTACACGACTGCAAAGATGTGTCTACCGTCGATGAGGAATTTCGCCAAACGATTGAAAAGAAAGCAATGAAGATATCGTCCTACATGAATGAAATGCTGTTAATGAGAAATAATAAGGAGTACAGCAAAGTAGATTTCCTGAAAGAAATAGTCGAGAAAGAAAAAGAAATTCATAAAAGAAATCAGGAACTTAAAGAAGTGATTGATCGACATACAAAATCGCTCTTGGATGAGTTATCTGTGATAAAATCAAATCATCTAAAGGAAATAGAAAATCAGGTGCAGGAAATTGAAAGATATTGCACAATCCTGAGCAGTTTTGAGGCTTATTGCACTGAACTAAGATCGAAAGGATCGGCCAGCGACATCTGCAATTCGGTTGATGAAATCATTGGCAGGGCAGACCAGCTAGAAAAAGATCACGAGGAATTCATTGGTCGTCCACATCAATCATTCGAAGTTTCTTTCCAAGCAACAGACTTCGGAGACGTTTTACAGATTGCCAACAACAACTTTTTGGGAAGCGTCGAAGGTAAAAATTTTCTTTTTCCAGAAAATGCTTTTTAATGTTCTCGCGTAGCCTAGATTACGTCCCGCTAATTAAATAAAGTTCTTGCGTCACACTAATAAAATTATTGTTGAGGTCTGGGATGAAATCCAGTCTCACGGATTTCTACTGACGAATTGATCTTAGTTTTAGAATGCGGTTTACCTTAGAAGCGAACAGCGGTTAATGTTTAAGGTATTTTATACGAAGGCGCTATAGAAATTTTCAGTTTAATATACATCGGTAAATGTAATTGCTGCACAAGTTGATGTTTCTTTGAGTGGTATGAAGAACATTCTTTCACAAATTATACATAGGCCGACTGAGAGGCCTCCAATAATGTTGTACAGTGAGTCATTAATATGAGCTCAAAGGAAGATAATTTTCTACAAATCTGGTAGTTGGAATTAACCTACGTAAGCGAGCGCGAGGTCATAAAAATGAGAAAATAGAGTCTTTCCTTCAGGGCCAATAATGATTAATTTGACATAAAATCGGGTGCTGAGAGTGCAATGGCGAATATTTTATGATATGATAAGAGGACCAAGAATTACATAAGACTTGATAAGATATTTTTCAGATTAGATTAGATTGTGAATGTTTATATTTCTGATTGTCAAATGCTCTCTTTCAGAATGCATGAATGCTTGCATGTATCAAATGCTTAGTACCTTACGCTGAATTTAAAATCATATAATTTAACCCTCGAGTGCTCAAGCTATTTTTTGGTACACGAATGCCTGGACCCCAATGTTATCATTGTGATATCTGGAGAACGGATTGGAATATTTTAACGGGATTTGGCTTGTTATAATCCAAATTCAATTTGCAATCGACTAATATAAAATTATGGTATTTCACAATAGCGCCACCTGGTGAAACTTTATTTGAACTTTAATAGGGGCCTACTCTTCTGTAGTTTCTGCAATTTCGGGATTTTTCGCATGTATTCAATTGTACGCATGTAGTTGTTGCCTGGTTGTGGGGTACAGGATTGGAATATTTTAACGGGATTTGGCTTGTTATAATCCAAATTCAATTTGCATTCGACTGATATATGGTATTTCACAATAACGCGCGCTAAAATTTATTTCTGGGCTGGTAAACCATCTGCCAGTATGACCATCAGCCGCATATCTTGGGGTGTCCTTGGTATATGCTATGGTTGTGGGGTACAGGAATTGAATATTTTAACAGGATAATGCTTGTATTAATCCAAATTCAATTTTAAATCGACTAATATATGGTATTTCACAATAACGTGCGTTAAAATATTTATTTCTGGGCTGGGAAACCATGTGCCAGTATGACCATCAGCCGCATATCTTGGGGTGTCCTTGGTATATGCTATGGTTGTGGGCTACAGGGTGTTAGAATAATCACGCAAAATATATCATACGAAGCCCAATTGAAGGCTTTAGGATGTCCTAAAACCAATTTTACAATTTCACCGCCGTTCTAAAGTTATCCGTGGAAAAGCGAGTCTGGGGTCCGGTCGGACCCCCTTGGGCATTCGAGGGTTAATTAAAACTGAGAATGGATGTTTTACAAACTAATGTATGAAAGACTTATAGTAATAAACAGTTATTAAATGCTGTATTCAACTTTCAGTTATGAATATGTGTGTTTTAACTGCTAAAATAGAGACCACAAAAGAGTTTGAGAACAATGCAGTTGCAGTTGGATTAAGCGATGGTACGACTACAACAAAAGACGTCATAAAAATAAATTTACATCGGTCAAATGAAATCACAATACAAGAACAAATGCCTACTGCAATGGCTCTCAGTACAGTCGCCGCAGTTTACTGTAACACGATGTACGTTATTGGATTAGGAGTAAAGAAAGATGAAATCTGGAAATACAACATGGTTTCTGGTTGGATGAAATGCGTTTCTTTAGTTCAACGACGACGTAGACACAGCGCAGCGTTTATCGATGAAGTATTGTACATCTGTGGAGGATTTGTGGATTATTATAAAAGCGTTCTGGACAGCGTGGAAGCTTATAACGTAGTCTCCGATAAATGTACTACCGTTGGGAAATTGGTTCACTGTGTTCAGAACTCAGGAAATTGTGTTCCATTCAAGAGTTCACTCTTTATCTTCGGTGGAACAAATAAACATGACATACCGTTCAATCATGTTCAAGTGTATAACACTACGCAGAATACATGCACTCTCTTTACAAAACCAATGCCAAGCGGTTATCATTCGATGCGAGCTGTGCTTTGGGAGACATCTGTTCTTTTACTTGGATGTGATACTTGTTTTATATTTAACTTCGAGACTGAGACTTGGCAAGAAAGAAAACAGTTGAAGACAGATGTTATTTGCTTTGGTTTGGTTCTTGAGAATGGACGAATCTATGTAATCGGAGGTGGATTCAAGGAAACGGATAAAGATGGCAAGACGACATGGAAATGCAGAGACGACGTACGTTATGTTCCTCTTCAGAACATCATCGACAATAAACCGATTGAATGGAAGAACCATGCAAAATTACTGAGACCGTCCTTTGTGTTTGCCTGTGCAAAAACACGATTCCCAGTCTAGCAATAATACAGTTTTCATGTAAAGCCTACGGTTGCACTTTTCTTGCTAATTTTGACACAAAAAACGTGATATGATGAAGAGCCATACTTGCAGATAATAATTTTTATTGTTGGTCACGTGAAATAAAAACACTTATCTCACATTAACATGCAACTGTTGCAAAATTTGGCTATGTCATTTTTCTGTATTCTAAATTTGTACCATTAACTCGCTGAGAGCATTTATAAATCGTCTGTCCAAGGTAACTACTCAGAGACGCTCACAGCCTAACCTCCATGGAAAAGAACAGGTCTCAAGTGTTTGCAAAAAAGTATGTGCATAATCCCAAGCTAAGACTAGAATCAGGTCTCTTGACGACGTTATCATAAAGTCCTGTCATCAGTCATTGTTGGCAGTAATTTTCCTGTCTTAATCTCTACAGGACTGTAGGGCACAGGGGGTCAAAACGCCCCTTTAACGGCTTGTGCTAATTTACAACACGAGTAATAGCATTTTAAGTATAAAATTACTCTAAGATCTAGTACTGAATGTCCCAAATGAGGCATAATTGTGTTCGATAAAATTCCAAAAAGGATGACATAAAAATAATTAAATACAAAATGGTTCAATGGGGCGTTTTGTCCCACTTGCATTTTAGAAAAGTCACTGTGACCTTTAAGCCTAAAATGCACTACTTAATGTACTTTTAACAGATGTCTCGTCTTCGTGCCGTCGGCTCTAGGAGCCCTAGCGATCGTCATGCCACACAGTCTCCGTTGCCGTCTTGCTACTTCTCCCAGTAGCCCTTGAGTCGCGCTTTGGCCTGGGAGTCCCACCTCAGCGCTCCGGCCTGGGAGTCCCTCCATCCGCGACCATCGGCGTGGTTTGGTGTGTGGCATGACGATTTTCTTGGCATGATTAACAGGGGTGGTTTGCCATTGCCTTCCCCTGGTTTTGCCTGCCGTGCCCGTTCGTTCCCCCTCCTAGGAAGAGTACTTCCTAGGAAGGGTACTAACGGTCCGCACCACGAGAAGGTGGGCACGGAGGACTTTGGTTCACCAGCCCAGGTCGGATCCGAGTCTACGCTCATCAGAGTCGTCGGTCAGGTCGCCTCCCTGCTTTACTCTGTACCAGAGTGACTGGTGAACCTTTGCGGACAGTAGTCTAATGGTTATTGTAATAATTATATTTTGCTTAAATTTTTGATTGCCTTTCCACACCTTCTAGCAGTAGAAAAACAAATGCTTAAGTCTACTCCATACTGATAAATTCTCTTCTTCTCTTTAACCGTCCTCGATACGAGGGTTGGTCGCATTGTAGACGATTCTTCTCCATCTGATAAATTAGTGAAGTCCAAGTATAATTTCTTACCAGGCTAATTTAGCTCAGGGCCTCTTTGAATCTGCATAACCATAGACCACCGTGTGTTGCCTTAACTATAATTATGATGAACTAATTTGCTTATTTACTCTATATCTATGACATCATCGTTAGTAGTCATTGTCATATGCATTAATTGTGGGTAGGTGTTTTGTTAGGCTCTAGATTGGGTAGGCGTGGTTTATATGTAATTATGTATATGCTTGTATAGTATAATGACAGTATATCTATGTAAAGACTCTGCTAAGATAGGACAATTTATAATTAGTATAGTGCATACGGCCTTAGCCAATCAAAAGAGCTGTATGCGCATGTCTGTGAAAGTGTACTGTATATAAAATTCGTGTTTGACATTATTAAATCAGTCATAACTTGTGTGTGACTCGTTGTTGGTCGATCAGGCTGACAGTCATGATTACGTGTCTTTTCGTATAGTATTTTCAGAAGTTTGTCGACAAATATGTGTTAATGCTAGATTTAGTTTTTACGATAAAACTACGATTTTATTGCAGTATTTAAAGTCAATATAATTTTCTAAATTTAAGTGTCTCTAACCCATTTCAACACCTACTGGATTTGTTTGGGCTAGAAAATACGGAAAGGAACAGCTGATTGACACTGCAACTGACAGAACACTGCGGCATAATTTCGCAGAAATGAATTTAACCCTTAACTGACTTCTGGATTATGATAGAGAAGGAAGGTGCCTAAGCTGTCGGCATATGCCTACTGTTGCCCTTCTGCACTAGTTACTGTACCTGTGTGAAAAAGCATTTTCAGGAATGACACAAATCAAAACGAAACACAGAGGGTGTTTACATTCAGTTAAAACAACTTACGAATGTGCTTGTTCAATCGCCGTTCAAGCTCGTATTGACACGTTTATTTATTCATTTAGCTACAATGTTTTGAGAGTTGAAGCACAACATCATATGCAAAAAATCATTTGCAATCACTGCATTGATACAACACTAACAATAAGAAGTTAATATTTCTGGAAATAATTAAGCCTAACCTCAGTATGCTTTCTAGAGTAACGGTGAATGCTAGAACATATTAAGTTTGAATAGATGTCAAAGCAATTAACTGTTTGTGAGGTTAACTGTCTTAACTACTGAATAAAATGCCTCGACATTCGGAGTTGAATCTCTAGGAAAGTGATAAAATTCAGAGACAAAGTCTTAGCTACGATTTGCAGATAAGAAAAATAGAACTATTTATAATGCAGTTTAGACCTTAAATTAGTTCTATTCACATTTAGTGCGCAAAAACAGTTATATGCGTGACACCATCGCGAACACCTTAAACTCTTCGACCACAAGATCAAAATGGTCATCCTCTTCACGATATTTGAACTCACAGTTCCCACAAGTGATCACTGTCGATATTTTGCACTTAAATGCACCATTGCTCATGTGCATCTTCTTTGTCTTCTTTGTGCTGTCGGATCTAGGAGCCCTAGCGATCGTCATGATACACAGTCTCCATTGCCGTCTTGCTACTTCCCCAGTAGCCCTTGAGTCGCGCTCCGGCCTGGGAGTCCCACCATCAGCGCTCCGGCCTGGGAGTCCCACCATCAGCGACCATCGGCGTGGTTTGGTGTGTCTCATGACGATTTTCTTGGCATGTTAACAGGGGTGGTTTGCCATTGCCTTCCCCTGGTTTTGCCTGCCGTGCCCGTTCGTTCCCCTTCCTTTGGAAGGGTACAAACAGTCCGCACCGCGTGAAGGTGGGCACGGAGGACTTTGGTTCAGCAGCCCAGGTCGGATCCGATTCCACGCTCATGAGAAACGTCGGTCAGGTCGCCTCCCTGCTTTACTCTGTACCAGAGTGACTGGTGAACCTTTGCGGACCTGGGCTGGTGCATGTGCATAGAAGTCATAAAGTTTCCTACTGCATTCCCGATTGAAACTCATTATAATCAACACCAAGAGGCGAAATCCAAGTGACCCAGGTGTTCAAAAAATGTCCTAATAACCCTTATCACGAGTTTAGACTAGTGTATAGATCACTCCGCCATCTTCAACACGTTCAGTGTGTGTCCACTGAATTGCATGATCGCTTTACTTAAGTACTTAAAGACGTTAAGATGAAGAATGACGAATTAATTTTAAAGCAATACTATTTTCCATTGTTTAACGAAACCTTAATGATCGTAAACGAAGCAGTTCAAGTCGATCTGGTACTGTGATGAATTGAGCGGTTGCACCAAAACGAGGTATATATAATAAATTATAGCGTCGGGAAACGCGGGAGGCCGAGAAAGACCTGGCGAGCCACAATCGTACAAGATCTGGAAGACGGAGAAATGACATGGGAAGAGGATGAGGGAGCTGCAGAGGACAGAATGACGTGGAGGAGCTGTGTCGCCCGATGCGCTACAAGCGCGTGGAAGGACTAAGGTCTAAGGTATAGCGTCAGGAAAACCGATTCAAAGGTGCCTAAGAGTAGCTTAATATTTCGACTGGTATCCAGAGTTTTATCGGTATCTTGTGGCTGCCAAAGCCGTTTTTAAAACTTCACGAACATTCAAAGATATTGGTTGGTTGGTTATTTGCTGTTTAAAGACGCTGTGTCATAACAAAGATGATTAGGCCTAACGTCGCCCTCCTCCTCTCTCCAGGCTTGGGACTGACACTGCCAGAGTAGGAACAGTGGCCGAGTTGGGATAACGTTGACGTGAAGAAGCCAATATATGACGCTGGAAGAAACTCTTCAAAGGTGTCTAAGCGTGGCTTCATATTATAAAAAGTGTCTAGTGTTTCATCGGCATCTCAGAACGATTGTGACGTTATGAAGCCACGTGAATCTATTCTAAATGTATATGATCAGACGATCGACTCATCTTTTAAAATTTTTGGTTTGTCTGGTTTTTACAGAATATCTATACCGTGTATTATTGTTCTGGAGTCGCTGATGAAGGGTCGTCTGGTTTCTACACTCCATCAGGAAAGGTTTAAGGGTTTCGGGACGTTACAAAAATCATCGAATTAATCATTCATCTACTGATTCACTCATTCTCTCAATCATTCGATCATTCGTTCCCTCACTCACTAACTCACTCGCCCATTCGCTCACTAACTGAATTCCGCAGATTCTCAGTTCCTCCATTATCGTTGCAACTCGGCCTTTATCCCCGTCCTCAAGTTCCTCTATTTATTACCCCCTCGGGATTTCCACTAAAACTGAAGTCTCACCTTTTCAAGTACTCCTACCATGACTCATCTGATCTGCCTTTCAATCATCGTCGCCCTAAACGACACCAGCCTTAATAGCTGCTCTGCCTCCTTTCTTGAACTGGCCCACAGACAACTGGACTCAGAACTCTTTTGGACTACTCTATGGAAAATCACATATGATTTGACGCAGCGCTCGTGAATAGGCTGGTGACCTAGCTTGGCCTTCGAGTGGCGCTTTACAAGTTTAGATATTACGATAACGACTACTAACTATCTCACTTATCCAGTCTTTCACTGAAGCACTTAATCAATCAATCAGTAGATCAATCAGTAGATCGAATGTCGTCTTTCGTGGTTACTGCAGACCATAGATTCTATCTAATACGAATGAACGAAAATGTAGAATATATAAGTTAACGCCATTGCACACGATTAAAAGGTGTTCAAAGTACCACAACGTCATCTGACCCACAATGGTTATTTAAGTCAATGTAGCAATTGTTTAATTACTGTTTAACGACATTGTGTTAATAACAAAGATGATTAACGCCCCCTTCTCCTTTCTCCTGGCTTGGAACTGGCGCTACTGCAATCAATGGCAGAGGCAGAGTTGAACGAAATAAGCTACAGTTAACATTGGATAAAAAGCAATTAAGAGGTGTCTAAGCGCACCCTGTATATTCTAAAAAACAATATTCGGAGCTTAACGTCATCTTGTAAATGCTAGAAGAGTTACTACATGATTTTACCTCATAGTTTATCCGAGCTATAATCCGTTGTCTGAATGTAACTGCGCTATGTAGGCCCTATAACTTTAAAAATACGCAATTGAAAGGTGTCTAATAGTCAAAACTAAAGAGAAGAGATGCAAACGGTGTGTATCCATGTACTTAGTAACAGCCAGTTGACATTAAACAATCGATGTAACTAATGTTTTAATATAGCACCCCCTAAGGAAACTATTCTTAGGCGCTCCGAGCCAAACCCAGCGAAAGAGAACAGTCTATAGAGCAGAGAAGAAAGCGGTGGACGTGTCTCGAGCAAGAGACCGTATCGAAGTCTTGCGAATTGGATCCTAACCTTACCTTCCTGATCCAGGAATTCATCGACATCTTGCTTCCTAAATGGTTGGGCATCCGACAACAACATCTTAAACCCGAATTCCTCGCTCTTGCATATGAATTCCCTGACTATGACTTTTCAACTACTGTTTGTGACCTTGGTGTTTGGCTGGACCAGGAGCTTACCTTCGCCCCCACATATACACCGTCTTCCTCTGGACTGCTATAATCAGTTGCGCCAGCTTCGCACTGTTACTCGTTCACTGACATCTAGTTCCGCCGTTACCCTGGTCCATTCTGTCATTACAACCTGTCTTGATTACTTCGCTTTATGTTGGTCTTCCCTCGAGTCGCATAATGGGATTGGATCGAGTTCTGTGCTATGTCCAGAATAGTCAAGCTTAACTGTAGACGCTTTCTTCAGCGCTATCTGTCAGGATCATATAGTTCTATGTCCACGAATGTGGACAGTATTTTAAAGTATTTTAATGCTACAGAGGTACAAGTCCTCATCCAATAGAATGAATTATTTTCTATCACGTGCATGTTCGATAGATCCGCGATGAAGTGACGTTTGAAGAATAATATTATACGGCGTTATGTTCATAGCCAATACCAGTGAGAAATCTGAACACGTGACTTGGACTTATATCCCTATAGTTCTCACGTTGTCTGTTGCGTGTCCGTAACATGCAGTTTTTAATGTTATACAGCAATTATAGCCAACCCTGCCAGAATTATATCAACATTTACTCATATTCAGTGTACATTATAATAAAAAAAACATATATAGTCGTACTAGGGGAACACAGTGTTGTCCAAAAATTTGAATTTAATTGCCATCAATGAAACAGCGCGAAACATTTTCGTCATCTAATCTAAAGAAATCGTTTTTCTCGGTTTTCGAAAAAGTGGACGTAGAACTGTATAATTCTATAGGCACGATGTCGAAACTATACAAATATAATACAAATGAAAAAATTACCCTAGTTAACATCTTTATAGTGATTATTCTCATGTGAAACGGAGCATAATAAAAACTGTGGTGCATTTAACACCAAAAGGATGATGGATACGCACTATCTCATTCCTTTCACTGTTATAGTGCATTTCCCAAGGCATTTGTGAATGGACCAAATCAAGCTGTGGAACAGTTAAATCTAAGAGATTAAATTCAGAATCTAATAGCTGGGCTCTGTTTCCCAGACCAGCTATCAAAATTCTATCATATGCATCTGCAGCAAACACACCATAGCCTCCCAAAAGTTATGAGTTGCATTGGCGTATAATTCCCCCATTCATATCGATCTCCTTATATACTGAGTGAAGTTGATCGCTAATAGTAGCCAATACAAGGTTTCCATTTGATTTTTGAATTACACCGACAATGAGTCTGAAGCCATGAATAACTGGGAACAACGTTATAGTATGCTGCAGGGATCCATTCGTATTATATATGCTTACTACAGAAGGATTCAGTGTTAGCCATCTTGACAGAATCATAAGGCTACCATTGACTGATACGAATAAAAGTATTGTATGGAATGACAGACTCAGGTCATTAATCCATCGTGATATGTTAAACTGATGCTTATAAATTCTCGCGATGCGTAAAACTGAATAACAATGCGATTCCTTGCTAAGTAAATACACACAGTTTGACACGCTGCAAGCTGCCATGTCCTCTGGAAGTATTCCTGGTAGCTGGATGACATCTTTCACCTTCGCCATATTGTTGCGGTCGTAAATATTAATAAATGACTCTTGATGTGTTGGCCTGCGGAGCATAAATATTTCATCTTTCATTGTAGCCACTTTCCAGCTACATAACTCGATCGGAGACTGCAGCAAAATTTCCAAACGAATCGTCTCCTGAGCTAAAAAAATTAAAAACTTTATTCATTGATGACAAACTTTACCGTTTAAAACAGCTTTCAAGTGATTATGATGATGCTGCTGCTGCTGCTGCTGATGGTGATGATGAGGTCGTGATGATGATGATGATGATGATGATGATGATGATGATGATGATGATGACTACGATGCTGATGTTGCCGATGTAGGCCGAATAATAAATTTATTTTACGCTGTTCTATAGATCAAGACATCAAATGGATGCACGTATGTCCGTTTGTATGTATGTATGTATGTTTATATGTATGTATGCCTGTACGTATGTATGTATTTATGTCTTTTTGTATGATGTATGTATGTATGTACGTACGTACCTATGTATGTATGTATGTACTAACGATGAACGCATGTATGGGTGTTTCTGTGTATGTATGTACGTAGGCCTATGTATATTGTATAAATGTACGTATGCACAGAGTACGTATGTATGCATTTATGTATGTATTTATATATGTATGTATGTATGTATTTATGTATGTATGTAAAAAAAACTATGTAAGCATGTATGTATGCAATAGGGTGCCAATGAACATAGTGTCAAAACTGTTTTCACTTATTCTAATTTTCAGCCCCTCAAAGTGTTCCTTCAGGTATATAGATTATGACATGTGTTAAAAATATTATTCAGACAGACATATATTTACAGGTAGCTCAATGCATTAGTAATTTATAGTAGCTTATTACATTATTATTTGCTGTGAAATCGCATAAGTAATATTGATCAGGGGCTACAGACTACAGAGTACAGACTGTACTATGACTCAGTGTTCATATAAAATATTGACAAAAAATAATAATAAGTTTATTCTTGTAATTTGGGATCTTATTCCAATTCTTTGTTGTTGATATTACGATACTGATAAACAAAGCATTGTGTCTGGCGATGGGATCATGAAACTTCTGGGGTTCCAGAACTTCCCAATGGTACAGAGGAAGCACAAGCGACTGCTGTTGTTAACTTGGGACCTGGCTGACAGAATACAGTCGATGTCATTTGATACAATTGCCAGCAATACAGGCCTTCATGGTGGTGCCTGTGTTCTGCTTGACAGAAACTTAAGAAAAGTCGATTGAACTTGGCTTGCATACACCACATCATGGAACTAGTCGTTGCCAAAGTGTTCGACACACTGACGAGAACCTCCAGTGGGCCTAACATCAAGCTGTTTTAGAGATTAAGAGACTCATGGAGCGCAATTGAAGCAGACCATTTATGATAATTGTATTGTATTTATGAATTTATAAAGACGCCTCTTGAAGTACAACCTACTCAGAGGCGGTATCTAATGGTATATAGGTGATGCAACTGCACTGGTTTTGGATCCGGTGATAAATGAGCTTATCGAGTTCATCCGCCACCAGGGATTTTCAGCCAGAAGACGACTACTATGAACTCCTTCACCTGGCACTGATATTCCTAGGCAGAGTGGAAAGTGGTAGAAATGTGCACATCGATGGTCCTGGATCTTACCATAGAGCTATAGGGATGGCAAAGCTACTACAAAGTTTAAGAATCTACTTATTTCGCTCTCAATTCCACCTCAGCACTCGTGAGTTGCCAGCTGTCCAACAGTTCAATACATTTGTTCTCAATCTGTACATAAAGTGTTGGTAGGGCCTACACAATTGCATGTGCCACATCTGTTCCTCGCAACGACTTGAATCTTCTGCGTGAGTTTGATGCATACAAAGAAACAAAGCTGTTGCAGATGCAGCAATCAAATACCTTTGTGGTCGTTGGTGGTATCTAAGTGAAATTCTCGTTGGTCTTGCTTTCTTCGCTCCAATAGTTCCTCTGAATATAAAGGAAGCAATAATCATAGCCCCAAGTAAGGAAAAGCACGGACAGCCTTCTTGGGACATTGTACTAGACATGGCGCAGTTGCCAACGATGCAGCTATGTGACTTGTGTCACAACATACTCTGCAGTTTTTTCGGCAACTGGAATATCACAGGATTTCCTGGTCCTTCATCCTAGCACTTGGAGAACAATCCTGAGTATGTTAGTGCTCAAATGCAGTCCTTCAATGGTGTCCTCACTCATCCGAAGAACATAAGCAGTTTATGTTACAAGTTGTTGAGAGGCACCGCAAGACATTTCCTGATACTAAGAAGTCTATTGTTGTTCATCAGTGATGCTATAATGGTTAAGTTAACTATTACGAACATTCTCCAGAGCCTCCACAGCAATGTATATTACTCAAAACTTCTTGACATTGCATGGAAATTTAACATAGCCCAATGCTAAAAACTGTAACCAAGTTGAGCTACCAGTAAATGCTATCTGGTTGATACCAAAATATGTGTCATTTTTAACAATAACCAAAGGAATAAATGTAGGGGTGCAAAATGTATACTTTAATTTTTATTGGCACCCTAGTATGTATGCATAAGGTAAACAATGTACCGGTTAATATGTGCACGTAAAATAAATGTTTTCTCATTGTTTAGTTACCATTTGGTAAATTTGTGTCTATGAATTAACATAACAATAATTTCCTTTACCACGTGGTGAATATGCCGACATGAAATGGTCAAAAACGAGCATGTCACTGGTCAATGCTTCTTCTGCGTATGGTACACAATGCAATGTGTTGAAATAACGAACATGTACTGTACGATCGTAACCCTGCTCTATGATGTAGAAGCCTTGTCCAATGTCGGTTTTATGTGTCAATGATGGATCGGTATTTTATGGGCTAGCCCTTGCTCTTCACGATATGTCTGACACTTTCACATCTTTGACTGCCTCAGGGCTAGCTTAAAAATCATTAACTCACTGACCATAACCTAATTTCAGGTCTTCGTATTTCATGCGCAGCAATAATCCCTCTTTTATAGCAGGAACTAAGTTTTTTTTATTATTTCATGAACTAACCAGTGCCGTCTAGAATTCTGTGAACTTCATTTCGAAAGTAGTTGGTCGTAAGAATGTTGCTCCAATGCGAACATATCGGCCAATCACGCGACCAGCTTTTTCTTTCCACACACTTTTGGCCAGCTTCATACTCTTCACTTCCTCGACTACGGCTTTAACGAGGATACGCTCAAGCATCTCGATCGGCAGATCATGCAGCTAAAGGAATAGATCATAACTATCTCTGTACAGACATCTTACAGCGTAAAATAACGAAGTGGAAGATCAGTCAGCCTGTCAGTTAGCACCACAGCAATCCTATTAATAAAAGACACTTGTAAACTTCACCTTGATTTAGAAGGTTAAGCTCAACAGAAACACGAGGACGAACTGTTGCAGCATCAGAGAACTCCTTTCTTAATCCAGTGACTTCGCTGCTGATGCTGGTCAAACAGCGTAGACCCTAACCGGAAATTATGAAAGGAAGGCTAGTAAGTGGACTGATCTTCCGGATATTGACCTGATTACTTAGTTTTGTGTGCCATCGGTTGAAGCCTTGTGAATTAAACACCGGGGCAACAGAAGTTTACTAATTAAATTTACAAGTAAGCAACAACTTTGCCTAAAATACAGCATAAAATTTAACTCTATCTGATGAGCTTATCAAGATATGTCCCAAATATTTATGTTAGACCAATATTGACCGGACTCCTCATGAAAATTCGCCATTGGTTAGAGCGTAGGCTGCGTTCCATGGTGGCTTATCTGAGAGATTTGAATCTCAGGCTATCACGGTCCACACACGGGGACCTTACATGGCCTGGCGCCTATTCAAACTGTCAACGGTTGTGAAGGATCTCACACGATCAATTCGTTTTAAAAAGAATTGGGTCGAGATTGCTATATAAAAACGTGTAAATTTACAAGTCGATACACATATTTCGCTCAGTAGGCCTAGGGCCAATACTGGAAGCAGCGCTCATAGAATCATGCGACGAATTCGGCGCTTACTGATCACCATCTCCTGCGGTCGTCGGAGGTAACCATGAATTCCTAAAATAAAACTATCGCCAAGGCGACAGTAGAGTTAGAAATTCGACTTTGTCTTCTGTATGAAACCATATTAAGAGTTTAATAATGCTTCCAGGCTGACATTTCCATTCTAATTGCTAGTAAACTATTTGGCAAGAGAAAAGGCAGGTAAAGCGTCTGTCTATAAAGCACACATTTCAGTTAAATCACTAAGTTTGTATACAAGTCACTTTTCGTGCCATACAGCTTACCGTTGTCACTCATTGGGGTAAGTTTTGCACGTTTATCATCTTCTTGCAATACTGCAAGAAAAGAAATAAATACAATTATTCTCAAATACAATAACTATTGTATAAAAGTTAATAATATGAAGCTTCATTGTAAAGAGCTGGTCGCCTATTGTACTTCGATCGTGTAGCTTACTGTTTATTTATAGACAAAGAAAAACTGAGCTTAAGGCTGGTCATAATTTTATGGTTCTGACTAGCATCACCAAATTTTCATTATATGAAACAAAGTGGGCGCATTGACATAACAACGAACTATAAAACATAAAATTATAAACTTCGTCGTATCTACTTACAATCTGAGGTTTCATTCGTTTGCTCATCGTTATTGGATTCAGTTGATGTTCGTTTCTTCGACATCGCATAAAAGAAGAAATAGGATCTGCATAGGAACCAACGTCGCCACACAATCAATAGCGATATTACACAATTTGACACAATCAATAGCGATATTACAATGTAAGCACTAATCGATTGCGGACAAATGCTAAGCAAACCGAAGGAGAATAACAAATAATTCAAGCGCGGTTGCAAAAATAAACTGATAATATCTGATTAAATATTAATTCAAATTATGGAATTAATCGAAGCGAACGAATCCTTGAAATGAATAATGGCGGCTGGACACTATTTACTGTGACGTCACACAATGACGTGCATTATTCGTGTTCAATAATGTTACATACATAAATTATATATCGGTCTTTATGCAGTGCCTTGTTAAACCTGTGGAATACGCTGTAGTTGTCTCTCGTCAGCCTTAAGACCTCGACTAAAACTCATCTATTCATGGATTCTCTTCTTCGTTTTTCACTGAACTCACTCTGAGATTTCTTCCATCCGAATTTCCATAGTGGCGATCATCGACTCTTGCCTGAACATATTTTAACAGTGGCGCTACATGATTTCTCAGATTCTGTTTACTGTCATGATCCCTGTTTTGAATTGCTCTGTTTCGGATTGCTTATCCACCATAGACTCATAGGCGTAATTTGTGGAGGGTACGAGGGGTAGGCTACTCGTATCCCCCACTTTTTGGACTTGGGTACCGTACCCCCCACTTGTTGAATAATATTATTATGCCTTCCCAGAGATCGCAGTCTTCGCCTTGCTTGGTGTATGTAAGAAATTGGTATCCCCCACTTTTCAGAGCAAGGTTACACCCCTGCTTAGGCTGTTTCTCGTTCTCAATGATCTGATCCTCTCGATGTTGCACTGATTATGGCTTGTCTTTGATGAATCGTAAGTTTGATACCTTGTGCATTAGACTCCGACGCTATAGAAGTGACTAATTAATAATTTAATTAATGAAATTTGTAGCAATTGTGTCTCGGAAAGACATACCAAGCAGATGACTCAATCACTCGATCACTCACTCGCTCTTTTGCTCACTAACTTAGTCAGTCGAATAAATAAACAAAATAAATAAATAAATTTATCTGTTATTTTATTCAGTGCTTTTTTTCAGCCGGAACGAGCCGGGACGGCGTTCCGGTACTTTTTTCAGCTACATGTACTAAATTTTTTTATTTATTTTTATAATTAAAACAATAATTTAGTTATTTTAATTGAATTTAAGTGTTTTTGAACTGTTTTCAGTGTTTATTGAGACCCTCCCAACCCCCAATCCCGTTTTTTCGTGATTTTAGCCAGCCCATAATTGTTCCGTTCCGGAACCTTTTTTTATAGAAAAAAAGCACTGATTTTATTGACCCTGAACGGCGGTTAGTGTCGTTAAACAGGAACTAAACTACTACGTTGTGTCTGCGTCACTGTTCCTAACTTCCTTCAACTTTACATTAAAAATACGATATTATCACAAGGTCTAGTCTTATCTGTTTTAGTCTAGTTTTTCTAATCTAATTCAATCCAATCCATTCCTGTCTTATCTAATCGGATCTAATCTAATCCAATGAGTTACATGGTGCCGTTATCATAATGTCCAAGACAACTCAATAGTTCCTTTGAGTAAAACCTCAACTAGAAAATGACAATCCATGGAGAATTGAAATGGAATCACGAACTTCAATATTATCACTACGATATTACCACATCACTACTAACTTAGGCCTAAATGACTCCATTGGCTAAAAATTCCCGAAGGCATTCACTTCCAACCATCTTTTACTAATCTGAATGCAAATTTTAATGTTCGCGATTTTCTATAGCGACCGTGTATGGCCTCGACCCAGCTCATTTTTCAATGAATTGATCGGGTGAGATCCTTCACCACCGCTTGCCCGTTTGAATGGGTGCCCCGCCATTTAAGGTCCCCGTGTTAGGACCGTGCTAGCCCGAGATTTAAATCTCTGAAATAAGCCACCTTCTGGAAGCGAACCGCGGTCCGCGTGCGCTCTAGCACAGAGTCGCATGAGACGCGCAGCCAACGCTCTTACCGATGTAGCTAACTGGGCCAGTGAAACTCCCTGGCAATATTCACATTTACATCATGAACTTATTTTTACAATCCAACGACCAGGAGTCTGTATAAGAACAAAACCAACCACCAGAGTCCATAAACAACATCGCATCATAACTGTATTATGATAACGTGACATTTGACGCCATCTTCACTGGCTATGATATAGACTAGAACAGAGGTTCCCAACCGTTTCTATGCCTCGCACCCCTTGGAAATATTTGATTAGCACTCCCTACAAAAGTCATATCACATTTGAAGACGACTAAGTCACATTTCTATTTTTTGAACCACAGACTGAACCACATACACTCATACAGTACTGTGGGTGAACAAACTGAACTAAAAATGAGCTTTTAACTCAGTGCACAAAATGCACACATAAATTCATAACACTACAAAGAATGCACTGGGGTTTTTGCAAGTCATCGTTTCCTTTTGTACAAGTGAAACCAAAGCGCACATACTCATCATTCCATTTCCTTCTTTTTGACATGATGACCTTCACTACTGGATGTCGACTAACCGTCTCTGCCTAAACACTGGTTTTGAACTAGACAGCAGCTTGCAAAACTCAACTTTCCATTGCTGACTGAGAAATTTCCTGCTTACACCTACTCTTCCACCGTTCGCGACTTGGGCGTCACATTTGACTCCTCCCTCACATTCACAGAGCATATCTCCAACATAACTCGCTCCTGCTTCTTTCAACTGAGGAGTCTCAGGGCCATCAGACGCTCGGTCTCACCTTCTGTCTTTACCACCATACTTCACGCATTTGTCTGCTCACGCTTGGATTACTGCAACTCGCGCCTCATGGGTCTCCCCAAGCAGCGTCTCTCTCCCCTTCAATCTGTTCTAAATGCTTCTGCCAGGCTCATCGCTATTCCCCAGGTTTGCCCATATCTCTACTTACACGCTTGATGTTCTTCACTGGCTTCTTATTGCTGCGCGCATCCGATATAAGATCCTCTTCCTGGTCTCTAAATCTCAGCAGCCTAATGCCCCGAAATATCTCTTGAACTACATGCGGAAACCGCTATCTACATATTCTTCTCGCTCATTGCGCTTTGTAAATCGGCCTGATCTTTTTGTTCCCAGGGCTAAAACTGCCTTGGCTCAGCAAAGGGCGTTTGCTGTAGTGGGTCCCACGATGTGGAACGATCTTCCCCCTCTGCTCAGGGCCAAACTAATGACTGGTTTTTCCTCATCGGTCTCGCGTTCCCTAAAGGCATTTTTGTTTCCCCGGGGCTTCTATGCTGAGAGCGCCTCTGAGTAGTTATTCTGCGAGAGGCGCATCATAAATTTCCAGATACAATACAACAGGGCTTATTCTAACGTGCAGCTGGACACAAATTGTGTAGTTGGGAAAGAAATTTGTGCAGTTGAAATTCAGATTTTGTGCAGTTACTTTCTGTAGCCTAATTGTATAAACCAACGAAAGTAGCTAGCAATTAAGCTAGTGGTTAAAATATAAGACACGTTTAAGTGCAGTGAATTAACTTTTAAACTTCTATAGATTGCGCTACTGGCATAAGATACAAGAATACAGATAAAGACATGGAATATTTAAACCAGGCTGTTGGTTTGTTGAGCCCGAAATAAGCCAAATAACGATTAGTCAAACGGGATTAAACGCAAGCAGTAACAGCAGTTGCCAGTTTGCAACATTAAATAAAGTTAAAACTGAAACAATTACGAGTAAGTTGGACCATAGGGCTTCCTTACTTTTGTGGCTGCAACTTGGCAAGGCACATACAAGAAAACTGCAAATGCCTAGAGAGTCTCCCGACTTGCAGGGCTATTCCACATTTAGGCTGAAATAGGCTAATTAACTTCAGAGATCAAAATATTTTTGGTTTGGCAACAATGGCGGTGTTATCTTGACCAAAAATTTAGCCGCATTCTGCTTGTTCGCTTCCAAAAACTGTAAATGTCCCATTAAACCATTTTTGTTTTCTTGCTTTTTGTGTGGCTTTCGTACTATGCGCTCGTTTTTGCAGCCACACAAGCACGGACGCCCTAGGGTCCTATTCGATTAATGGCGGCTTATTGTGATAAATGTACAAGTATTCATTTTCTGAATCGACCGACATCCTGCATCTGCCGATAGATTTTAAAGCCGAGCTTGTGCTGATAAGACGCTCAGCGTCAGCGCTGTGAGGCTATAGCAGCCAGAAGATGTCACATTTCTGTTTGCATCCGAGGATGCAAGAAAGCGAACTATATTTGGGCCAGTGTCATTTTTCGAAGAATTTCAATATTGTCCAATTCAGATGTCTCCAAAAACTCAAGAGATGGCTTGAACAGAGCCAGGTCAGAGCATAGCATGCTGTGAGTTCGATCCAAATTTGCCGACAGTTGTAGAGTAGCCAAAGAGTTCGCAGATTACTCATCAGTTCAGCATCAACATCAAAGCGTTGGCCAAAGAGCTCACTCATTTACTTGCTTTATACAGCTGAGATTTCCTCTATCTTTACAACACATTTGACCACTGATGGCTGATGACGGCTATAGGTCTGTGTGCATGGCCCCGTCTGCTCAGCTCTCTCTTATTGCTCCCATTGATGCTGTCTCTCATGACCTTTAAGCATGGCTGTCGTCAAACCGGCTTTCATTAAATCGGTCAGAGATCCACTGGCCAAGATTGACTACCTCTCTTAGCTCCAAGCTTTCCTTCTTATGCCTTCTCTACATATGTCCGTAACCTGGGTGTAATTCTTGATACTTCCCTTTCCTTTTCTGACCATAATCTCACCGGCTTGTGCTACTAGGCCTACCATCTCCGACATCTCAAAGCTATCCGAAGATCTGTCTCCTCTCCAGTCTTTATCTCCATTGTCCATGCCTTCATCTGCTGCCGCATAGATTACTGTAAATCTTTGTTGGCCTCCCCAAAGTCCGTCTCTCTTCTCTACAATCTGTTTTTAGCGCAGCTGCCGGACTAATCGCCCATCTTCCACGTTTCTCCCATATTCCACATTCATGTTTGAACATCTTCACCGGCTTCCTCTTACTTCTCGCATTCAATCAATCAATCAATCAATTTTATTGTTCACTGCCTCATTTCCAAGTAAACAATGTTTACATATTGGCTCAAAAAAGAACATGTACAGTTTCAGTGACAAAGGGTAATACCTAAGGAACCTAAGGTTCCGCTAACAAGGTAGCCCTAATACAAGTGTGTAGCAGTCAGTCTAATTTATACAATGATTAGCAATTACACATCGTTTCGACAATATTCAACTATAAAGGTACTTATCCATATTTGCCGGTCTTACCTGGGACTTGCCCTAAATACCTCTCCTTTCGTCCTCTCCGTTTCTCTGATCGACTTGACTTTTTTGTTCCCCGAGTGAGAAGATCCATGGTTCAGTCTCGTTCCTTTGCTAGTATTGGCCCTTCATTGCGGAATCAGCTACATCCTTCGGTCCGGGCTACACTTCTGCTGTTGGTCCTGCCACAGCTTTTCGTTGTCTTAAAACTTGCCTTTATTCCCGAGGACTTTCGCACTGGGAGCGACTCTCATTGGTTGGCAACTTGGCACTGGGTAGAAGCGCTTTATAAGTTTTGAAATACAAAATACAAACAATAGGCCTATGCTATTGCAGCAGCTTCTCCAACTGTTTTACTGCAGGCCTCTTCGAGTGCTTCAAGAACCCCTTTTTAAGAATTCTTTGTGAGATGCTGGCATTAAATAGGCCTACTGAAAGTCTAAGTCTTGTTCAGTAACGATTTAAATCAAGTTGCAGTCGCCTGCCGCTTTCTTTCCAGGTTTGGAGAATATGTAGGCCTAGCCGCCTAGAATTTAACCTCAGTGAAATAAATATGTGAAAGTAATACGTATGTCAGGTTCCTTTCTTATTCCTTAGGGCTTAGGTCAGCCTGGCCAGAATGACGTCCACCCGGTAGCCATAAAATTGAAATATTAATATGCACTAAAACATTGCTTAAAATGAGGCGAATTCACTGTTTAAAATGCCATATCTTTTCATCTTCAGAGGCGAACTCCCTGACAAAAGGCTTTGCCCCTGGACCTCACTGGGGTGACAGCCCCTAGACCTCCCTAATTCGTTCATCATGTGCAGTTGAGAAAATTCCTTAGAATAAGCCCTGCAATACAATACAATATCGCACTGAGTCGCCTCAACACAGACATTGTCTTCAAACAAGTTTTAAGGTGACATAACTGAAGGAGTTCAATTTGTACGAAAATTGCATTCTGCAGTAATTAAAGGCATTTTTGCACAATGTCAATTTATTTTCAAAGTGTTTTAAAATAAGTCTGCTGTTATGTATACTCTGAATGCTAGTTAATTTTTTCTGAATTTATTTTCTTAAAACTACATACAGTTATTAACAATCTGATTCTACTAACATTATTTGGCCACCTAAACGCTGTTAATGATAAATGGACAATTCTGCACGATCTGGGTCTGTTTACTCTTTACGTTTATCTTCGCATTGTGCTTCGAGTTATTTGTTGTTGGTGACTTAAAAAGAGACAAGGTCAAGACCAAGATGATCGGAAAAGCGTCGTTGAAAACGCAACGTTCCGGAGAGTAGATCTTGAAAAGTCGCGGTTCGGTACCCGTAAGGCCCTCTATTGTATTGTATTGTATTGTATTGTATTGTATTGTATTGTATTGTATTGTATTGTATTGTATTGTGGGAAAGCCTCTGAATGGACTATACCCCGAGAGACGCTTTATAAATGCCCATATACAATACAATACAAGTAAGGCCCTCTAAGTCGACTCAGACTTCCACTCCCTAGGGGTCAGCAGTAAAATGAGCGGGCGCCTTACAGGCTGCCATGACGTGTGTTAATTAAGATCTTGATTATTGTTCCGTCATGTTCAATTGTTTCGGAGAGAAGCAGCAGAGTTAAGACGATGAATCGAAACCAAATTGCATCTTAGAGACAACGATTAGGACCTTTAATTTGACGCGGGCAGAAAGCGGGAGACAGTGGAGTTCTTCTGCCATAGAGGTGGTGATTTGAGAGAATCGAGGAAGACGTGCAATTAGTCTAGCAGCGGCATTGAGAACGGAATGAAGTTGAGCGAGACGGACCTTTGGAAGACCAACGAGGAGGGAATAGCAATTGTCAAGTCTACAGCAATCGTAATCGTAATGCCAAAATTTATACAGCGCCCACAAAAGCGAAGTAGCGGGAAGCAGCTTATTCACCAACTCACAATCGGTAGACGGGGATGGAAGGGGGTGGGTGGGGTGGTTGGATCAAATCGGTTCCAGGTCAAGATCCAAAGGGTCAATAAGTCAGACGGCTAAGGAGGGTGGTGACTGGGTTGAAATGGCGAGGGAGGTAAGGGGAAGAGAATGGATCAGGATAGGATTAGTGAAAGCGCAGTGTTTTCAGTTTTCAATAGAAGACATGTGAAGAGATAGCAAGAAGTGAGGTTTGGTGAGTTCGTAGGATATCTCGCGTAGTACTGGTAGGAGTTTGTTCTGGAAAGATTCGCAAATTTTAGCGATGAGGTGACGGAGGGGCGGAGAAGTGTTAGAGCAGAAGAGGAGCGGGTTGAGCGGAGTGGTTGAACCGTGAACAGCTGGCGGAGAGAGGAGGGCTGCGAGGATTGGAGTATGTTGTAGGTGAGTGATAATTATGACTTTGTATTCTGCATGTGTTCGGGTATTTTAACCCAGTGGAGATATTTGAGGACAGGAGTGATGTGGTGTGTTGGGGTTTTAGTCACAGCGCGGGCGAAGGCATTCTGAATAGCTTGGAGGCGATTTATTTTTATAGTGTGTTGGCTAAAAATATAGGCCTTTAGTATCAATATGGGCGATATAAACGATTTTTTACATTCACTGGTGGCAGAAAGCCGCACTTCTAGAATACGCTCTCAAGTATTGCTAGTAAGAAGACTGGGTGAAAGAAAGCGTTTCATGCGAGAATTCGGAAGTTAAAAGACACAATAAAAAGAACGACGGCGGAATTGGTATCGCGGAAGACGCGACCCGCCTCATGGAAGCCGTGAATAATGAGGACGAAGATTAAAACACACCGGTTGGTTTAATAATTGGTATGATCACCATCCTGGTTTGCTTTTCAAACTAAATTAAGCTTATATTTAAAGAAAATAAAATATGTAAAATTTGAGAAACAAAAATATTTTTAAAAATCCAAAGAAAAAGCTCTGCCACTGCCCGTACTCTGTCACTGCGAGTCTCAAGTCTGGAGGAAGGAGGACGGCGATGCTAATAATTTTTATGGGAATGTAATACGGTGCACAGAAAAAGGTATTGGGTAAATGATTTAATTAAAGTACGAGGTCGGAAAGTCGAAAAAAACGCGAAATTTTCAGGTGGTGATCGACTTTTGCACACCACTGTAGACTCCATGGTTTATCTAATACATCCTTACATGAAGTTGCTGTGTAATGTAATGTAAATCTCCGAAATTTCTCAGCGCCACACAAAAGCCACGTCAGGGAGGCCAGCTTATTCACCGGCGCTATATCTAGCCACTACTGTTGTTAGACTTGAATGCTGCCCCTGCTTGGTGGGGGTTCGCCTCGTCCATTGCTTGAGCCAAGATTGATTGCCTAATTCGGAAAATGAAGCGGTTGGGTTCCTAGGCAAGATTTTCCTTCGATGAATTATTATTCTTGTTAAGCAAGCTGATCAAAGACTTTTTACTCCATTAAACTTAACCCTTTTCATGTTCTATATTCACTGCAGGAATCAGCTAGGCTTAGTGGTATATATTGATATTAATAGAACTCCCTAAGCCAAAATTGTACATCATTGGTTAATTTTTTTCCTCATTAACTTCCATATATAAATGAACATTTTCAGAGGGTGAGACCACAGAAAATGAAACTTTTTTTCATCTATGTTTCATTAGCATCCGTTTTATTTTTCTGTCATAAATATGCGTAAATTGATTATTGATTAATAACTCGGTCTGCGTCGTATTTATTTATACTATGTAAATGTTTACCAATCACTAAGCCTATACGTTTGCTGTGTAGTTAAAGTGTGAGCTTTGCTCATATTTTCTCATAGTGATATCTGGTGTTGTTGATGCATTGCTGTCTCGCATATAAGCGCAACAGAAAAGAAGTTGTCATACGTGTAAACGTTCAGCATATAAATCAGTATTAATACACACGGCATTAGATGAACGTTGCATTTTAAATCGATACATGTACCTGCACAGAGAGAAACTATTATTATTGACAACATTACCGTAAAGTTCAGTAGGCCTACTAAATTTCTTGCTAGGCTAAGTGACCAGGGATCGGTTGGGACCGGAACGCACCGGAACGGCGTTCCGGTTCTTTTTTGGCGACATGTAGTTTTTAGACAGGATTCACAAGAATATTCCTAGATTAACATGGTATTTTACGCCGGCGTTCCGGTTCTTTTTTGCTTAGGACGGGGTCCCTGGGTAAGTCATAATCGCTGCAATGTTCATCGTTCTGGGATGGTTTATGGGCTTCGACTTAATTTGCGGTCTCAAATACAATACATCATCTGTCATTTGCGTATCTGATGTGACTATTATTTTGGTTTCCATAATGTCGTTTGCTCTAGTGCTTTTCTAGAGAAAATTCAACTTTATGGTTAAGGTTGGTAATCGAGTGCCTTTCGGTTCAAATTTATAATTTTGCCAACGTTAATCATCCAGTTCCAATTTTCTCTCAGCGAAGAATATCTCAACGTGGTAAATGCAAGCACAGTTTATCTGCTCAGCTAGTTTTGTAATTCGTAAAACATAACAATAATGTAAAGCGTAAATTTCTAATGTGCTGTTTCAAAGAACCATTTGTCATCTGAAAAGAACTTATCTGGGTGTACATGGTCAATGCTGTAAACATAATTTTACGCTGATTAGGCAGCCAGTTTTAAGCGCGCATTATTTTGTATTGGAAAATTCCATGACGACATTGGGTCGTTGAATATACTTATTTGCGCGTCAATCATTTGCTAACAGTTACTGGGTGCTTAGTTGTCCTGCAGTTGTCACGAGTCTTCATTTACGTATGAGTTGATATTGTACTGAAACACCTTTGTCCTAGAGTTCGTATGCATACAAATAACGCCATCTTTATTAACAACAAATAGTGTTAGAGGCTGGAGCAGAATTATTAAAAAAACGCACAAAGGAAAGAGGAAGGGAATTTGCTTTTTTATTACATGAAAAATATTAAGAAATTCTCAACGTATGATATTATAGTAAAAGTAAAATACATTTCATTTCAACACACTTGTTTGGAACTACAGGTAATCGTTAGGTTTTGACCATTACACGATATATGCAGGAACTATGCAAATATAATACAAATGAAAAAAAAATTACCCTCGTTAACATTCTCTATAGATTTTTATTCTCCTGTAAAACGGAGTATAAATAAAACTGTGGTGATGTTAGGTCCCAAAGTATGATGAATACGCACTATCTCATTCCTTTCACTGTTGTAGTGCATTTCGCTGGGATATTGTGAACTGACCATATCTGGCTGTGGAAGAGTTAAATCTAAGAGATTTAATTCAGAATCTAATAGCTCGGCTCTGTTGCCCAGACCACCTATCAAAATTCTATCACGTGCAACTAAAGCATACACTCCAGTGTCATATAAAAATGATGAATAGTATTGGCGTATAATAATTCTCCCATTCGCATCGATCTCCTCTAATTCTGCGTCATGTCTGTCCCTAAGTATAGTAGCCAATACAAGGTTTCCATTTTCCTGTCAAACGGAGTATAGTTACAACTATGGTGCAATTAGATCCCAACAAGTGTGATGAATACGCACTATCTCATTCCTTTCACTGTTATAGTGCATTTCCCAAAACAGTTGTGGAGGGTAAACATCCAGCTGCGGAACAGTTAAATCTAAGAGATTAAATTCAGAATCTAATAGCTGGACTCTGCTGCCCAGACCAGCTATCAAAATTCTATCATATGCAACTGAAGCATACACAGCCGAGCGAACTAAAAGTGATGGACGGCATTGGCGTATAATTCTCCCATTCCTATCGATCTCCTTTAATTCTGTGTCATGTCTATCGCTACTAGTAGCCAATACAAGGTTTCCATTTGATTTTAGAATTACACTGAAAATTGTTCTGAAACCATGAATAGCTGGGAACAACGTTATTGTATGCTGCAAAGATCCACCCGCATTATATAGGCCCTATGCTTACTACAGAAGGATTCAGATTCAGTATTGACGGTCTTGAAAGTATTATAAGGCTACCCTTGACTGATACGAATAAACGTATATCATGGAATGACAGACTCAGATCATTAATCCATGGTGATATGTTAAACTGGTGTTCTTCGTCTTTCGTGATGCGTAAAACTGAATAGCAATGCTTTTCTTGGTTAAGTACATACACACAGTTTGATAAGCTACAAGCTGCCATGTCCTCTGGAAGTATTCCTGGTAGCGGGATGACATCCTTGACTTCCGCCATATTCTCGCAGTCGTGAATATTAATAAAGGACTCTTGATATGTTAGCCTGCGGAGCATAAATATTTCATCTTTCATTGTAGCCACTTTCCAGCTACATAACACGATCGGAGACTGCAGCAAAATTTCCAAACGAATCGTCTCCTGAGCTAAAAAAAATTAAGCTAACAAAATTCAAATTTTTATTAATTTCTGACAAACGTTACCGTTCAAAACAGCTTTAAAGTGATTATGATGATGTTGATGTTGTTGTTGTTGTTGTTGTTGATGATGATGATGATGACGATGACGATGATGATGATGATGATGATGATGATGATGATGATGATGATGATGATGATGATGATGATGATGATGATGATGATGATGATGATGATGATGATGATGATGATGATGATGATGATCACTACGATGCTGATGTTGCCGACGAAACAACAATGCGTCTTTGTAGGTCGAATAATAAATTCATTTTACCCTGTTCTATAGATCAAGACATCAAATCGATGTACATATGTATGCCTGTGTGCGCAGTATGTATGTCCGTTTGTATGTATGTCTGTCTGTATGTATGTATGTATGCCTGTTCGTATGTATGTATGTATGTATTTTTGTATCTATGTATGTACTAACGATATACGCATGTATGGATGGTTGTGTTTATGTATAAATGTACGTATTTAAAATTTTTACGTATAAATGTACGTATGCACATAGTACGTATGTATGCATGTACGCTGATAGCTTGTCCAGAAAAACGTTTATCATAAGGATGCTTTATGAAGCTGCTTAGCTTACGCTATGGGTAAAAACAATATAAATTGGGGGTAATTGAGACAAATATTAGTAGATAATATTAACATATTATTTGTATATTATCTGTATAAACATGTTTACGTTGCTGTACACCAAAATGCGGTTTGCAATTTTTTTCCAATAAAGAATATTCTATTCTATTCTATGTAGGCATGTATGAATGCAAGTCTTTATGTATGTAATTATGTATTTGTGTATGTATGTATGTGGGCCTAATAATAATCAAGCTATTTAGGAGATTCAGAGACTCATTGAGCGCAATTGGAGCAGACCGTTATCATAATTGTATTGTATTTATGAATTTATAAAGACGCATCGTGCAGTACAACCTACTCAGAGGTAGTGTCAAATGGTATATAGGTGAAAGCAACTGCTCTGGTTTTGGATCCGGTGATAAATGATCTTATCGAGTTCATCCGGCACCAGCTTAAGGATATTCAGGCAAAGACGACTACCATGAGCTCCTTCACCTGGCACTGATATTCCTAGGAGGAGCGGAAAGTGGTGGAGATGTGCGCATCCATGCTCCTGGAGCCTACCATAGAGCTAGATGGATGGCAAAGCTACTATAAAGTGTAAGAATCTACTTATTTCGCTCTCAATTCCACCTCAGCACTCGTGAGTTGCCAGCTGTCCAACAGTTCAATACAATTGTTCTCAAGCTGTGCATTAAGTGTTGGTACACAATTGCATGTGCCACATCTGCTCCTCGCAACGGTTTGAATCTTCTTCCTGAGGATGATGCATACAAAGAAACAGACAAAGCTGCTGCCAATGCATCAATCAAATACTTTTGTGGTCATTGGCGGTATCTAAGTGAAATTCTCATTGGTCTTGCTTTCTCCGATCCAATGATTCCTCTGAATATAACTGAATATAAAGGAAGCAATGATCACAGCCTCAAATAAGGAGACGCACGGACAGCCTTCTTGGCGCATTGTACTGAACATGGCGCAACTGGAATATCACAGGATTTCCTGGTCCTTCACCCTAGCACTTGGAGAACAATCCTGAGTATGTTAGTGCTCAAAAACGACTGGAGAGTCCGAAGGTAGTCAGTGATGCCATCGAATAGGGAATCGCTTTAATTCAGTCATTCAATGGTGTCCTCACTCATTAGGAAGAACAGAAGCAGTTTCTGTTACAAGTTGTTGAGAGGCACCGCAAGACATTTCCTAATACTAAGAAGTGTATTGTTGTTCATCAGTGATGCTATAGTGGTTACGTTAACTATTACGAACATTCTCCAAAGTCTCCACAGCAATGTATATTACTCATTGATATTGCATGGAAATATAACATTGCCCAATGCTAAAAACTGTAACCAAGTTGAGCTACCAGTAAATGTGATCTGGTTGATACCAAAATATGTGTAATTTTTAACAATAACCAAAGGAATAAATGTAGGGGTGACATATTGCAAAATGTATACTTTAATTTTTATTGGCACCATAGTATGTATGCATAAGGTAAACAATGTACGGGTTAATATATGCATGTAAAATAAATGTTTTCTCATTGTTTAGTTACCATTTGGTAAATTTGTGTCTATGAATTAACATAACAACAATTTCCTTTACCATGTGGTGAATATGGCAATATGAAATGATCAAAAACGAGCATGTCAATGGTCAATGCTTCTTCTGTGCATGGTACACAATGCAATGTGTTGAAATGAAATAACGAACATGTACTGTACGATCGTAACCCTGGTCTATGATGTAGAAGCCTTGTCCAAGGTCGGTTTTAATGGTCAATGATGGATCGAATTCTGCAAAGGGAATGACTTGAGAATCACGAATACATGTTTTGAACAGCCAAAGAGAAGACTGTACACATGGACGGCACCGAATGGGAAATATAGGAATCAGATTGATTACATTTTGATAAATAAAAGATGGAACAGTACGATAAGAGATGTGAGAACTAGACCAGGAGCGGATTGTGGTACCGACCATGAGCTACTGGTAGCAACACTGAAAACGAAATTAAAAAAGCTGAAGAAAGGAGATCGAATGACTAGATACGAATGCAAGGGCATTACACCGGAATACAGGATGGAAATAAAGAATCGATTTGAAGTACTTGAGAGAGATGAGATAGAGGCAGAAGATGATTCGAACAATACATGGGAGAGAATGAAGAAAACCATAGTTGAAGTTTCTGAGAAACATATCCCAAAGAAGAAGAAAATCACAACTACAACTTGGTTGTCGAGTGAAGCTGTGGGCATGGCAGCGGACAGGAAGGCTGCAAAGAAAGCAGGCGACAAAGATAAGGTAAGGGCACTGAATAGTGCCTTCCAAAAACAAGCACGGGAAGATAAAGAAAAACATTTAAATGAAATGTGCAAAGAAATGGAAGATGAAGGAAGGAAAGGGAGAACTAAAGAATTGTTTTCAAGAGTAAAGGAAATAACGGGAAAATTCACACCTAGAATGGGCTCAATGAAGACAGGAGATGGAAACGTAATATGCGATGAAGAGAAGATGAAGAAAAGATGGAAAGAATACACAGAACAGTTATATGGTATAGATAAACGAGTCAAAAAAGAGCAAATTGATGTTACAGGGTATGAAAAGGAACCGGAGGTTATGGAAACAGAGGTAGAATGGGCAATAAAACAACTCAAGGATAATAAGGCGCCGGGTCATGATGGAATACCTATAGAACTGATAAAAGCAGGGGACGATGCAATGATAAAAACAATAACAAAATTATGCAATCAAATATGGGCAACTGGAGAATGGCCGAATGATTGGAAGAAGTCGATCTTCATACCGATATTCAAGAAAGGCGACGCGAGGGAATGTGAAAATTACAGGACGATAGCAATAATATCACACACTAGTAAAATATTACTGAAAATAATCCACAAAAGAATGGAAAGCACAATAGAGAGGGAACTTCCGGTGAACCAGGCTGGTTTCAGGAAATCTCGAGGAACTAGAGACCATATTGCCAACCTAAGGTGGATAATGGAACGGCAAAGGGAGTATGGACAAGAGGTGTACATCTGCTTCATTGATTATAGTAAGGCATTCGACTGCATTAACCACGATTTAGTCTGGAAAACTCTACTTGAGATGGGAATTCCGAAACACTTGATATGGCTATTAAGGGGACTATATGAAGATCAGATAGCGGTGATAAGAACAGAATACGGAGACACTGATAAATTCAATATTAAGAAAGGGGTTAGACAGGCATGCATTTTGTCTCCATTCCTGTTTAACTTATACGCTGAAAGAATAATGAGAATGGCGGAAATGGAAGGGGCAAAAGAGGGAATAAAAATTGCGGGAAGGACATTGAATAATCTTAGATATGCGGATGATACAACACTAATGGCAAAAAGAAAAGATGAGCTGATAGAATTAATATGAAGGGTAAGGAGAGAAAGTGAAAAAGTTGGCTTATACTTCAACATAAAGAAGACAAAGGTCATGACAACAGCAGAATGGGATACTTTTGAGATTGACGGAGAAGAAATAGAGGTGGTAGAAAGCTTCACTTTCCTGGGATCATTGGTTGAAAAAGAAGGAAAATGTGATACAGAAATAAAACGAAGGATTGCGATTGGGAAAGCTGCAATGATTGGACTGGAAAAGAAATGGAAGGACAAGCATGTGAGCATAGATACAAAAAAGGCTCGTGAGAGCCCTAATCTTTCCAACGGTTCTGTATGGTTGTGAGTCGTGGACAATGACAAAGAACATGGAGAAAAAGGTCAACGCATGTGAAATGTGGATATGGAGAAAGATGTTGAGAATATCATGGACAGAGAAAAGGACGAATGAATCAAATACGAGTGGAGATTGGTGTCGAGAATGAAGAGTCATTAAAACAAAAGGCGACAAGATTGAAGCTAGGATTCTTTGGTCATGTTATGCGATCTGATGGGCTAGAAAAGGAAATGATGTTGGCTTGTGGTGAGGGAAAAAAAGACGGGGTCGACCAAGGAAGAAATGGAGGGATGAGATTCACGATGTAACTGGCATGAATTTGGAAGAACTAAGAGACCTGACTTCGAACAGGAAGCAATGGAAAATGTGTATCATGGCGGTCGCTAGAGCTCCAGGAGTTGACAGCACAAGGTGACAAGGTGATGGATCGGTATTTTATGGACCAGCCCTTGCTCTTCACGATACGTCTGACACTTTCACATCTTTGACTGCCTCAGGGCTAGCAATAGAGAAGGAAGTTGGATTCTAGGCCAAGGTCAAAGCCAAGGTCATCCAAGGTCACGATCAACTTCAAGGTCAAGGTCAAAGGTCAGAGTAGGTGAATGGATGAATGAATGAATGGCCGACTTTCCAAGCTCGAACTTCATCATAGTGTCACGCGACTTGGCCGAGGCCAAGGTCAAGGCCAAGGTAATTCCGAGTAGGTGGATGGATGGATGAATGGACGACATCGACATCGTTCACGCGAGATCGTCTTTGGCATCTAGGCCAAAGTCATTACGTCAAGCCAAATAAGCTAACTGACTGTTGACGTCGCTTGACTACATCGTACTTTCTAGTTAAGATAATGAAGATCGGTTAATGACGATCGGTTAATAACTATCGGTCACGTGTATCATGTTTCTGTGTGCGACAGTATTTGTGTGATATTTAGTCAGATGTTCGTCGTCCGTCGTCCGTCGTTGAATGGCGTCCATTAATTACTGGTCGTCAGACGTCGCCTCTGTCTCAAGCATCATCATCTCCGCTTGATGGTCGAGCAGCAGCAGCCTGTTGCAAGCGTCCTCCATAGGACGTAATATAGACAGACAGACAGACAGACAGACAGACACAACAACACACACATACGCATAGACAGACGCACAGACGAACAGACAGACAGACACAACAACACAGAGACACACACACATACGCATAGACAGACGCACAGACGCACAGACAGACACACAGACAAGCAGAAGAACACACAGACACACACACATACGCATAGACAGACAGACGCACAGACGCACAGACAGACAGACCTACACCACACATAACACAGGCAGAGACAGTGTGTGTGTGTGTGTGTGTGTGTGTGTGTGTGTGTGTGTGTGTGTGTGTGTGTGTGTGTGTGTGTGTGTGTGTGTGTGTGTGTGTGTGTGTGTGTGTGTGTGTGTGTGTGTGTATGTATTTAATTGTGCATCAAATCTTTGAATGAATGAACGAAAGAATGAATGTGTATGTCTGTGTGTGTGGAAGACTTGATGGACGCATCTGTGATTATCGATTAGGTCAATATTGGCTTTGTCGGTCTGTTGTCCTTCAGGCGTCAGGATAAAGTGGACATTGCTCCAAACACTTCACCGCGAGAGGCGCTTTATAAATGTCCAACGCATTGTGCATGCATAGTTGTGCATGCATTCACAGTCGTCTATACGGAGTCGTTAGAATGTGAACTTTGGGATCACAATTCATTTCATGGCTGAAATCTGGGCCCAAGTATGGGACGGTCATACAAAAAAGGAAGAGGTTTACGTATCGATCTGTTTTTCCGCGAGGACTCTTTGTGCAAAGGACCGGAATCTCCTATGTAAGGCCGTTGGACAAGTAATCTCGTCCATGGAGCGTGGCGCCTCCAGCGACAAAGGCGTAGAACTTCGTGTTTAGATAGCAAATGCAATGCGCTTTCTGCGAAGAAAATCGACGAATAATTATTTTTAATTAATAAACAATTGCCTTTGTAGAGGAATTATATTTAATATCTGCTGTATTGTCTATTACAACCTATATGACATTTTATTCAATTTTAAAGCTAATTTTGCAGAACTTTTGCAGTACGCAAACATGCCACAACTGGACCCACACTCTATCAATTATTTAGAAGTGCGTTTGTGTGTCGAATGTTGATTACGGTTACACAATCTGATGGTAAGTGTCCAGCTGCAGTCCTCGTTGCAAGTCAACAGCGTGTACCACAGTCCTCCACAAGGGGAATTTAGCAAATGTTCTTGCAGTCTCTGGATGACTGTTTGGTAAAGTTTTACTGACCACTGAAGAATGCACAATCTCTTGACAGTTTTGTCAACATATATTTAGGTAAAATTCTAAAAAAACTTAGTATTGGGGTTGAAGTATTTATGACTGCAATCCAGAAACATGGTATAGGCTCCCTGCATTTTAATTTTTTAACCATCCCATCGACTTTGTTATTAATTTACTGACTCAGGTGGATGGAGAGCTGAGTTCGCCCATACAACATGGTATTCTGTGAATGGATACCATCAAAGCACTAACCATGCTCAGCGTTGCTCAACTTATTGCACTTTGCCAGCTTCTTAAACAGTGTCTTTATATGATAGTTTTTGAGATTGTGAGGCAATGACTGATCGGTTGATAACTGTTCATTAAGTGTCACTCCATCGACTGAAATGTTGCCATGGTCTTTATAGTGATCTGGAAGATTTGCATTACTTTACACCATTATTTTAGAATTCTACTACTTAATATAAAGTTACAAGTGCGACTTTTTTGCAATTCTTGATTAAATTGTTAAATCCTTTGCAACACATAACTATAGGCCTTTTTTGCGTAGTTTCTTTATTCAACTAAGAACATTTAATACAATATATAGGCCTACACAATACTTATTAGGCCTACCATTTCAGATCATTGCAAAACACACAAATCATTAGGAACAAAAGTTTTTATAATTAAAGCTTTCACTAACTGAGTTATAAATTTGTACAGACCACTGTTCAGAGCCAATGCTAAAGTGTACCTGTGCAGACAGATGTAACAAACATGTAATAAATTTGAATCTTGCACTGTTTTTTACGCTAACTGTAGGGCCTATGTTGTCAATATAGGCCTACTGTAACAAACATTTGACACAACCTTAGAAATAGGCTCAACATTCAAAGCGTTAATGTTGTGTTGTATGAGCAGACTACTAATTTGAGCAATGCAGAACAGAGAAGAGCCAATCAGGAGATTAGTGTCATCTTGCACTGAGTGTAGGTCGGATGCATTAGTAGCAAATAAGACTGGGTCAATACAGAACCTTGAATAACACTTGGGAATTCTATTCCCATGATGCCTAGTGATATGATCCCCTATTCATGAGATAAAATTACAACCAGTTATTAATTTTGGTCAGGTATATCAGTAGTGATATGTGATATGTACCCTTTGGTACATTAGTTAATTAATTAGTTAGTTAGATCACTTATTATAATTCCCCGATTTTATGTATCGTATACGTACAACTGTAGGACTTCTACTCCTACCACAGTGTGACTGGGGTTGCTTTTTACAGAAAGTCTGTAATACTGGTACGCAGTATTCGTTGAAAGATTAAAAAATGAAGGAGCAGAATCGATGTTTAATAATGCCTGCGTCGATCTTAGTAATTCCGTAAACGTTGATCCATCGTTACTTCCGTTTAAAAAACCAGCTTGTAATCTGGTATGCGCCTCTGTTGCGTCTAATCGCTTTCAACGCAATTCTCCAAATTTTAACAGGCTCAGGACATTTTATCTGCAGCCATACATTTAGGATTGATCTACTATCCGCTATCCATGTTCCATTGGCACCATCAGCATTTAGACTATTGAAAGCTCCATACGCTTGATACTTGTCAGTAACAATTGAACTAGCACTTGCCATAAATCCGGTAACACTTTCGTCAGCCTCCAAATTAGGTATGTATCCGATATGGCACTTTTTATTATCCGCTCTACTTAGAGCGTTATCTACATAATTTTTAGTGGAGGCATCTTGAGGATTAACAGGGCTTTTTAAATCGGTTATAGATTTTTGTCTCATCGCGATATCTTGGTAAACATCGATTTTATGGTCGCTGGACGATTTACCGAATCGTATAATATTTTCCGTTCCCACTTTGCACAAGAAACCTTCGATCGATTGCAACGTTATAGGTTGGTTTAAATAACCTTCTATTTTGTTTGACAGATTACTCAAGATCAAAGCAAACAGTTTGTTTCCGCGTAGATCCTTACACCCTATATTACGTTGACGATCCGAGCCCACACTTAAAAATAGATTGCCGGTCATAACGTCACCAGTCTTAGAAACTTTATTTATACCGCTATTAATATCTACGTAATTTTTGGTAGCACCATCTTGGGAATTAGTAGGTTCTAACACGTTGACAAGCTTATGAGAGTCTAAATTAATATTCTCGGTCGCGACATTTGTTCCATCCATACGAAGGAAAGTAGCATTTGCTTGAGACAATGTAACTCCTCCTGCAATTACTCTTTCCGAGTATCCAACATCAGTATGTCCGAATTTATCCACAAGCATTTTTAGTATATATTAATACAATGTATATATATTTTATTTATAATAAAATAAACTGTCTTGTGAGCTCCTGAGCTCAAAGGAGGACAATTAGGCTATACTTATCGATTTAAGTATCGTATATGTATAATTGTATGCTATGAAGTCCTACGTTAATCCGACCGCTAATATAAAGCCCACCGGGAAGTGTTTTCGTAAATCTGTAATACTGATACGCAGTATTCGTTGAAATATTGAAAAATGACGGGGCAGTTGCGGTTCTCAAAAACGGAGTCTTCATCGTAAATAACGTCGTAAATGTCGAATCGTTACGCCCTGATATGGTCCAAGGGGCCCTGGTTATTCTGTCTGCAGTATCGATAGCATTCAACGCGATTCGCCAAATTTTAACCGGCTCGGGACATTTTATCTGTATCCAATTATTGAAAACATCATTAGAAACCCAAGATCCGTTCAAACCATCCGCGTTGAGACTATTGAACGCTCCGTACGCTCGATATCCGTCTTTGTGTGAACTGGCACTAGCGACGAATCCGGTAATACTCTCGTCGGCTTCTAAATTAGGTATATATCCGAGATAACATTTTTTATGAGCATTATCTACGTAATATTTGGTAGCACCATCTTGGGAATTAGTAGGATCTAACACGTTGACCAGTTTATGAGAGTCTAAATTAATATTTCCAGTTGCAGCGTTTGTTCCATCCATACGAAGTAAAGTAGCATTTGCTTGAGACAATGTAACTCCTCCGGCAATTACTCTTTCCGAGTATCCAACATCAGTATGTCCGAATTTATCCAGAGGCATTTTATAATATATATATATATGTATTAAAATAAACCGTTTATAACTTTTTGAAAATTCGCGCCATCGTCCATCATTTTCAACACGTGCAAGCACAGATGACTCGAAAACACTTCGTTATCGGGCTGTATTCGTTCGCTGTTATAATAAACTGGACAGCGTAAATATTTCAGTAGCTCGGAAGGTGGAGGGAGACCGTAGCCATCGAAATATTTCGCCGAAATTTCGCCGTTCATCTTGATCCAACACACCCAATGAGTTCCGCTTCCACTAGATTCATCTAGGTTAAGGATGCCGCTTTCGACAGCTCGCGGTCTCTCGGGCAACTCGTCTCGTAGGAACACTCCTCTGAAGTTTGTGATATTTAGTTTCTTCTTGGCGGCGTCTAGCATTTGTATATTCGACAAAGGGACATTCGGTAACACGACACCGCAAACGTCGATTTCTGTAACACTTCTAAAACTCATTTTATAATCAACGAATAGATTCTTTATGTGCTCAGCGTAACGAGTAATGTCCGTACGCTAATGTGTGAATACCGTTTTCCATTATTACTCGTTTGTCATCATCCGCGGATAATGCAACTTTATTTACCTGTTCGGTATAAATATCGTGATGATACGATCTAAAAACGTTCATTTTTCTTAGATTCTTTATGTGCTCAGCGTAACGAGTAATGTCTTGGTAAAAAGACAGTTTTTGTAATCATCGCGAGTTATCGTTTTCTTAACGACATTTTGCTTAATGCCTTTACACTTCTTATGTTCTTCGCCATCCATTCTATACGAGTACAACTTGGCCCTTAAACCTACAAACTCGAAAATCTGTTTTCCTGCTGATTCGTCTTTGAACATACCGATAACCTTCTTGTTAATGCCGGTCTTTAAACCCGAAGGGTGATCTTCTGGGTAATCACTCGTATCGAATCGAACCGCAACGTCTTCAGCGATATCCTCGTAAAAATCTTCTGTTTGTATTTCATATGCCAACGAATCTGTATCGGTAAATAACAATTTAGCTCTGTCTCCGTATTTTTGTCGTATAAAATTGTAATGAAAGTCGTACATCAAAGTTTTACTTAAATCTAATATACACTAGAGTGGTGCTCAAAAACGTTATTTTTTGGAAATAGATGGGACAGCCCCTAGTTATGTTCCTTTTGATATACTAAGCTAGTGTGCAAAATATTATAAAAATATTCCATCATTTAGGGGTGCCACATAGGATGACAAGTTTTCAAAATTTTAGACAAGGAATGTAAGCACAATTGTGATAATATTATCGATATTCTTTTGTATTTTGTGAAACTGAAAGTAAATTTTAAATTGCTAGGTTAAAGGCACAATACTTAAAAGAGTACTTTTGAGCATAATTGAACTCTGTCAGTTTGATTCAAGAAGAAAATATTTATTAGTCCAGTTTTGTGACCGTTAACTTCTTGGGGTCCGGATACTTTTTCCAATGTTCGGACACCACATGGAGCAAAGCCTGCTTTTGACCTTCATCCTTGGTCAGTATTTGATTGTATTCTTGGATCAGTGCCAATCCCCTTTCTGCTCTATCATTCACCACACTCAACCTTTCTGATGACGCTCCAAATAAATAATTAAAATAATAATAACACCGACAATTTCTATAGCGCCGTAACGTGACCGTGCCGCTACAAGATGCTGTCCTGTTTCCACGAAGTTGGATCTTTCTCCAGCCAATCAATGGGTATGCACAGTATTCATCATGTTTGAAGTCACAAAATCAACAAGAGCACATTCATTCATTCATTCATAACGGGCATTTATATAGCGCCTCTTCAAGGAGTACTACTCCGAGGTGCTCCCGACTACATGAAGCTGTGTGTGTAGTAATTTGTGGACATTTGGATGGAATGCCAACACCAACTTTGGTTCTCATTGTTTGCACCAACAGGCCTTGGAAGCAGCATCAATGCAGTCATCGAAAAAGCAGAAATCGACCAAATCCTCGCTGAGGTACCAAGCATGACGGAAAGTGCCTTTAGAGTAGAGTGTGAAGCTGTGAACCAGGATCTGAGATAATCAAAGCAGATGAACAGGTTAAGGGAACGTAGAAAATTTATTTTCCAGAAGGTAATTCGCAATTGAGATCGTAAAAGGAATACATTTTGAGAATAGATGGTCTTGGCCATCCATCTGGCCCTATGCATCAATCAATCAATTAATCATTTATATAGCGCCCCTTCAAGGAAGCTGCTCAGAGGCGCTCCCAGCCCAACCCCGGCGAAAGAGAACAGTCTTTAAAGCAGAGAACAAAGCGGTGGCTGAGTTTCGAGGAAGAGACCGCAGCTCAGGAGGAAGCCCATTCCAAATTGTGGGTCCAACCACGGAGAAAGCGCGCTGCTGCATAGTAGCGGTGCGTGCACAAGGGACAGAGAGATCACCACGGGTGGCAGAGCGAAGAGAGCGGTGACATGACACCAGAGGCTGTAAAATGCAACCCTCGAGGTGGGACATGACCTATGTAGATCAGTGCAAGTTCCAAGAGCTCTAGATAATCATCACGAGGCTGACTGTCTTTCTGCAAACATTCCACTTCAAATTCAACAGCGTCTTGCATCATTTCTTTGTTAATGTTAAACTGCAATTTCATCTTCTGACAAACCATCAGCAATCATGTCATGGACGATCAAAGGCAATGCATTCTGATATCGTTTAAGCATAGGTATTTCAGGTCCAGGAAACGGTCCAGCCAGAGGGTTGAAAACATCTTCAAGGACAACTTTTAAAATGTGATTAATTTGAAATGGATTATAAATAATGTGGGATAGTGTGAGTAAGTAAGTAAATAAATAATTAAACTTTAGAAAAGCCTTAAATGAACAGACTACAAAAGTTTAGAAAATTGTTCAAAAAATTGCAAATATTTATTTACTCCTCAGCTCCAGTTGGTTCTAATTTATATATTTGTTATTTAATCTTTTATTTATAAACTAATCATCAGAGAATAAGGTATCTATGGTGCATCACACTCATCACATAATTACAGTAATCAAATAATAGGTTCTAGAAGTGATGAACTTTCATCCAGCTCCTGAAAAACCAAGAAAGTTGATTTTTACGGCTTCAATGATGCATGGTGTCATATGCAAAACTTAAGTTGTCATGTGGCACGCCTAAATAATGGAATATTTTAAAAAGATTTTGCACATGAGTTTCTACTACCAATACGAACAGAACTAGGGGGTGTCCCGGGCATTATTTAAAAAAAACTTTTTTCACTACCACCCTAATATACACATGCCTAGGTATATCGGTTTATTGTAAAACAACTTCGTTCTTTTCATGTGAACGGCGATTAGATTCTCGTCGAAAATCGTTAGGCGGTCATAATTCGTTTTTGCAGCTAGCTTAATAGCTTCCTTCTCGTTACATACCAATTTTATATCTACATGATTTTCGATCCTTTCAAGGGTTTTTCCAAAGACACTATTGTTCATCAATTTGAAAAAGTCTTTCTCAAAGTTATTAGTAGCACTCGTTCTCAAGTTTGTGTTTAGATCTACATAATACTTCAACCAAGCGCTCTCTTCGAATAGTATCCCTCTATGAATTTTTACGATCTTCAAACCGAGACTTTCGTATAGCTTCAAATTTTCGTGGTGTGCCACGTATTTCTTTTTATCGTTCAAGTTCGGTATTAGTTTTGGTATATTATATGTAAATTCCGGCGAGATGCTCTCGGGAGCCAGAGGATAGTCGTTGTGGAAATTGTGGATTTCTTGAGGGTATTCCAAATCCACTTCCAATATACACGATCCCGTTACATTCCAATTATTTAGCTCGGCTTCACTCATCCATTTAAATCCGCGAGTGGGTAGAGGTTTACTCATCGCCCAACCGTATAAATTATTAGCGTCTAGATAAGTTATATATGACGAAGGCTCGCTTCTATCGAATTTATCCTCCGTCATATACTTATTGTTGGCTTTCCCATAACGATTCGAAATTGTGCTGATTCCTCCTCTTATTCCTTGCTTAATCATCAGAATCATATCGTAATCGCTCAACAACTCCAACTTTATACCGGTCAACTTCAAAGCGGCATCCCAGGCCAGTCCCGGTGAAGTGTAATACCAAGCGGGATCAAGCCGGTAATTCTTCATGCAGACGTCTCTAAAGTTCTCGAAAATATCGGCTAAGAGTAGAACGTCCGAAACATTGTACAAGTCGTGGTATTCTCTAAACGTTTTACATCCGAATGCATTCCATACATTTTTGGCGTGATCGTAATCTTCATCGCTAATGTTTGAGTCGTTTAGCCTCGAATAGAATGCGGACTTGGGAGGTAGTTCGGTTTCGTTAAATCTATCGACGGAAGCAATATAATCGTACGGGTAAAATCTAAATTGTTGAGTAAAAGATCGAGCTGTATCCCAGAATATAATGCACCAAGATTTTTACATTGTTCTTTCTTCAGATTCTTCGATAAAGCATCGAGACTCGAGGCCATGAATCTAAAACTGTCGATGAATCGCAATTCACGTTTAACGTTAATTTCTTTCCCTTCTTTGTTTAGAAACTTATCGACGATCACTTCTCTGCTAAACGATATGTACTTCTCTTCGTTATTAGGAATGCATTTAATTTTCTCATTCTGATCACCTCGCAATTTGTTTACGAACAGATGGCTGTCGTATCCGGACAGATTATGGAATACTACTGGAAAAAACTTCGGAACTTTATAGTCTAGATTACAACCATTATGAGCTACCCCTCTGAATTTACCGCTCAAATGACAGTGATCTCGAACCCGATCTCTACCCAACGCCTCTCCACAGATATGACATAAAGTAGCAAGTTTAAAGTTCTTCCGGTGATCTTGAGTAAATATCATCTTCTTCGGAAATTTAAACTGATCATATATTCGTTTTATAGTCTTTTCAAGACTCTCTACGAATATTTGACCGATATCGTCGTCTTCGCTTTCGGCCGTGTACGTTACAGGATCTTGTTGATATAATATATCGTCGAAGCATTTTACGTAATAACAAAACGAGCTAGGCGTGTGTTTTTGGTATTTATCGGTGTAAGACACGCGAGGATCTGGCTGGCAAGTGGCTATAGGTTTGATGAAAGATTCGAAATCTGCATAAACGATAAAGGGAACTCTCATCGAAATATTATAATTTTTAAAACTTAACGTAGTTCCCGGTTCTGGGACTTCTATTTTTTGAGCGGCGTTTTGAGAACAGTACTCGGTATGTTTATGAAGCGCTTCTATTCTTGTATAACCGTTTAAACATCTTCTACAATAGTGCATTGATATAGTTGACTTTTCTGTATGTGAAGCCATCACTCTGTTGAAATTCTTTATCCAACAATAATGTTTCTTGTCTCCGTCTGAAATAAGCAATAGTTCAACGATAGAAACCTTGGGCCTCTCATCCCGTTGATTCGACACATAAATTGGGAATACTATCTTATTTTCATAACCGAATACGTCAACGCTTATATTATTATTTCTCTCAAACTGGCTTATTATATTAGCATCTGCAGCAACCGGAAATTCGATACCGCTCCAATCGAGTTTCTTGGATTGTTTGATTAATTCTTTCGTAATTCTTTCGGGATGATTGTCCGTTGGATTTAAAGCTCTAGTAATGCACCACTTGAAACATTGGTCGTCATTATTCTTCATATTGATAATAGCCTTTTTGCTAGATAGTACTGTAGGCAAGGGAATGTAAGAACTGCCTTTCAGTGGTTTATAAACAGCAGTATTGACATCTAATTTTACAACAGCCGCGAATCTCCAATTACTTCCCTGCATCTGAAAACTGGCCATAGTCTCTGGGATCTTATTTATTGCATTATTGTATATTTCGTTAATATTGGTAGCATCTAAAACAACTTCAGTCTTCGAGACGAATGGAACATTCGCGGATTCTTCTTCTCCAGATATCATATCAACGCGCTCCATGGTACATGTGAGAACGAGTTGAACCTTAACCTGACGATTTCTTGACAACAGACTAACTACCTGCGGTCTAACGGCGTTAAGAAAAGACACGGCATCGATTCCAGAAGAGCCATCGATCGTGTATTGTTTAGTGAATCCTTTAATAGCCGATGCAGTCTTTCGAATTTCAAACTTCTTTGTATTGATTTTAGTAAAGAGACTCTTTATTTTCGATTTTAACGATTCCAATCTTTCGTTCACATGTTTCTTTACTTTCGGAGGTATGTAACTAATTAACCAATCTGCAAAAGAATTAATATTCGACCTAACATTAGTTTTCAACTCGCTGAGAACTTTATTTGGTTGGAAAACGAACTTGCTCGGAGTAAGAATTGGAGCTCGAATATCGGGAACTGGAGAGTCGAGCAAGGTTCCTCCTCCATTAAAATCTTTGCTGATAGCAGCAATCAGATCCGCTTTTCGCAGTTTCCAATATCCGACCAAGCCGCCCCGTTTTGCGATAACTCTCAATTCTTTTACAGTTTTCAACTTGTAGTCCATTCCTTTATATATACATATATATATATTCATTTCTTTAAGTGTTGTTTAAGAAAAACACAAACATTTTATTTATGTTTAATTTTTAATTTTTTTATTCTAATTTTCAATTTCTTTATCTCACAGCTCATTCACAACGGAATCGATAGTTTTGTCGTATTATTCTAACGTTTCATCATCGACTACATTCCGGTGTTAATTCTATCGTACACCTTAATTTTGTATCTATTTCGCCATACTTTTCCATTATACCATTCTATTATTGGTGCGTTTTGCCCGTGCGCCTTAGCTGCTTTGTACATCGACGGATACACGACAACATCACCGGTTTCTAGGTAAAATTTCTACTTTTCTCGGCTGATTTCTGATATACCTCGTTCTATCATACGCGCCTTCCTGGAAGTTTCTTTTCAATCTTCGTTCTTTCCGATATTCTTTCCAGTATCCTTTTTGATATTCTATCTGATATTCTTTCCGATATTCTTTCTGCTGCTCTTTCTGCTGCTCTTGCCTTTGTCGTCTCTCTAGTTTCTCTAGTTTCTCTTTTTCTGAGTCATCGCGAGCAAGAATCTCCATTGCGCTCAATAGAGCTATAAGTTCGGGCTTGTTGAGATGAGCACAACCCTTAACATTGTGCTGGACCAGTAAGCTTCTCAGCTCTGGAAGTTTCATCTTCTTATTACTAATATAAGTAAACATCTCTTTATGTATGTTTAAGAAAAAAAAGAAATTTTATTCATAGCCTTCGCACTTAGCATTTAGCATTTAAATCGCGGCGATTTAAGACGAGCTTCTACCGTAGACGACGTTTAGCTTCTGTCCGTCCGATTGAAACTCTAGCAACTTGTCTGAAATTACGATCGCATAAGCTTCGGTTTCGTCCGACACTGCCGTATTAAATATTGCTTTGATCTGAATATCGACGACCGACGATTTTAATCGCTCAGATTGTTTGCTAACGTCGAAAATCATTAGCGGATATAGATCTTTATAATCACTCGGTGTTATATTACTCTGCGTTATCAACTGATCCATTCCGTAGAATTATTCGCTAAATGTTGCCGCGGCTCGGTACGCTCTCGAGAATTGTTGATTAGGAAACGATAGGTTGTAGTCTACAGCCGGGTATCTTTCCTGATTCATCATTACGTACATGTTCTTAAGATCGCAATGGTCGAAGATCGACGGATTAGCTTCTTGATTTCCGTCACGACTTGTCTGAAATCATACGATTATATACCTCGGTTTTTCCGGAGATGTCTTGACGCTTAGTCTCCAGCTGAAAGTAGTCGACTGAGGAACAGTTATGGTATCGCATTGACGAGCGCGATAGGCTACAGCCAACGATGCTTTCGATTCGATCGTTTTATACAACTCCATTTTTTCCATATCGGATGGAATAACGTGCGGCATAAACCACGATATCTTCTCTATTGCAACTTTTCCAGCCGCTGCATCGTGACCTCTATAAATAGCATCGTCGTCGGCTTTACGCACTAACGTTAGCGTATGTTTCAAACCGTAAACAATCTTGTCGTAATCATCGCAAAAACCGAAGATATGCTTTAATGCAACTATAAAGCTGAACGTTCCCTTAGCAGTTGGTTTTCGAATAAGATACTGTTGTCTGACCGCAAACCCCGTGTTATCGGCGACAACGGCCGTTGCACCACTGTCTTTGTACCACAGCTGATTTAAACCTTGTGCCAGTTGAAAATCGTTTGGGTATTTTAGCAATCCGAGCATCGTGGTAGCTTGACCCGGGTGAAATAACGTTTCTATTTCTTGATCCGATAAAGAATACGATATTTGGCTAAATAGATGCATTAGCCCGTTATTCGTAACAGCCACTGCATCGGCATTAACGTATGCGGTATTATCCGCTTTAGTCAGTCTTCCATCGAATAGCAAATAAGATTCTGAAGGGTGGCTGAATAAATCTTGCAACTCGATATTGATACGAATCTCGCCCGTTGTGTTTAGATTCGTTCTCGCAGTAGGTTCGTACTCGTGAAATTCGTATCGTTCGATACTCTCGTCCGTCAAAGGTTGTTCCGTGAATCTTAGTATATCTGATTGCATTTTTTATTAATAATATATGATTTGATTTTATTTAAATATAAATAACCAATGCAACTTTCAATCCAGCTCCGTTTAAACGTCTAACGAGATCTTGAATTCTAATAGCGCTCTTTGCATTGGAATTCATACCGTGCCCCATCATTAAATTATTTATATTTGTACTCTTCGAACGCGTTCCGTCGTTAATAAGTCTAGTTAGCACGTCTTTACTTTCTTGGGTTAGAACGTATTTACCTTCGTTCAGCTGCGGTTGGAACGCTGAAAGCGCTGAAAGCGCTGGAAGCGCATGTGAAGCGAGTTCCGTAGCAGCTGACCTTGTAGTAGGTAAATTTTTGGGACTCATAATTTTAGCAATCGCTTTATCGACTAACACTTCCCGGCGTCAGCAGCGACAGTTTTACCAACATCCAGCGCTTTTTGCCCGATGTCTTTAGCCGCATCTTTTCCTACGCTGAGAGCGGTTGACGCTATTTGTTTAGCCGCATTCGACGTAAATAGATTCTTGAAAAAACCCGCAACGATATCGAATATTCCAGCCCCTCCGATAACATATTGTTTCTTATACCTTCTTTTAGCAACAACTAACATTTTTATATTAATAGCATTATATTTTTATATTCATTTTTATTTATCGCTTCTTGTCTTAGTAACTCGTCGCATATACCAACTATCTCATTTCTCACTCCAGAATTGCCCGCCTCGAAGCTGGCCATTCGCAGAGATAACATTTCTATTAATGCATTAGGATCTTGAGGAATAACGATACGCTTTAGGCCTATTCCTTTACCTTGCGTCTTTGACATCATCGAGTCCCATATCGGTTTAATAATTTTTTTATATTTTAAGCTGCTGGAGGATTTTGGTTTACTTGGATTTTTCGGCTGCCTCATAGCATTCGTTACCTTCAGAATCTCGGCATATACTTCCCGATCGTTTGCATTGAAAATCGAATCGTCCGGTTTGGCCATCGTTAATAATTCCCAAAGACCTGGAGTTCCTTCGTATGTCTTATCGCCTACCGTTACGTTATTGCCGTTGATCGATATAGGGCTGTCGCCTATATAAAATTGACCATCTTTAGAGTTTATTCCGAACACAAGGTCTACCATCTTTTTATCGGACGCGTATTGTTGCAGGTACTTCACCGCAATATCTCCTAGTTCTAAGGTGTTAAGGTCTTCTAGGCCTACCGGGTCTTCTTCGTAAGCCTCAATCGAAGGGTGTTGAGGAAACTGAATGGCTTTTATCGATGCCGAAATAGAAGCGGAAAGCGCTTTTAAAGCGGTAGCTGTCTCTGCCGAGTTGTCTTTTATAGTTGATAACAAAGCCTTTTGTTCTTTTGAAATTGTTGATTGCGAGTCGACTATTAGTTTGTACAATCTCGTTAATTCTCGTTGTAGTCCTATGTCTCCTAATCTCTCGGATAAAAAGTTTTGTCGAATATTCTTCTTCGATTTCAGAAACTCCTCAACGATAAAATCTCTTTTTGCGGGATCGGTTATTTTTAGAAACGACATTATATTTTATTTATATAAGCTTATAGCTATATTTTTTAAACGTAAATTCGAACGTAAATTCGAACATAATTTCGAACGTTGATTTCGAACGTTCAATTTACGTTCCCGTTAAAACGTTCTCGTTAAACGTTAATTTTTCTGTGCTAACTTTGGTTTTATTTTTAATTTTTTCTTTCATATCGTTGAATTTCACAAACTCGCTTAGAATTAGCGAATATTCAACTTCTGAAATATTGTCGTCAACAAGAGCCTTTGAAATGAGGCTACTGATAGTGTTTAGTTTTGCTTCCGCTAACGTTTTGATCTTTTCGTGCTTTGTCAATTTCAGTGCAAGCTTCTTACTAACTTGTCCTCCGATAATAATTAACAATCCTACACCTACTGCTGTGCCTGTTGCTATCGCTATGGCCGGAGTTGCAATTACAGTAGCCAGAGCTGCCAGTCCGGAGCTGCTGAGGCCCATCACAGTTACTATTAGAGCGTTGTCGATTACGCTAATCATTCTTATGTTCCTACGATACTTTGTACTTAAGGCAGTCCTTTTATCGCGTTCTTGTTCGATTTCTTTTTGAATTTCGTTAATTTTTTTAAAACGATACGATTGCGCTGAATTTTCCACTTGTTTATATTCCATTATAATTATTAAGATTTTTTAAATTTAAACGTGGTAATTAATGTAGCATAGCGAATCTTTTTCGTTAATGATAACTACGGAATCGGAATTGTTTTGAATAGTAATAACAATGTCTTCTACATCTTCGCAAATGGTTGAGTCTTGCAAGCTACATCTCTTTTCTTTAAGCGCCTGTCTAAGCGACACTAGACAGACTCCCCTAGTTAGTCGGACTCCAAATCCTAGCTCTTGCGAGACCGATGATCTGGGTTGAATTGTGATCGCTCCTTGTACGAAAATCTCCCAACGCTGTGAGCCCTGTTGTCTTATACTGATATACCAAAAATACTGATTCTGGTCGAGTTCTAACTCTCCTCGGAGAATTGCGTTTTGTTATAAACTTGTGTATTGGCATACCGTAATTTTATATATTATATATTTATATATTTTTTATAACCTTTACAGAATCATACCAAGTAGGGGTCCAAGGATTAGAATACTAGAAAGTACTTTTGAAATAGGATTGTCGATTCCAAGAATCAATCCTGCACCATTGACAAATCCAGAACCTCTTCGCATGTACAGTCCTTCTCCTGCATCGTCTAATCCCGACCCTGACCATGGTTTCAGGTAAAGACCTGCTGCGTGCGGAACCATCTTGTAGCTTCTTCCTCCTTTCTTTATATATAAAACACCTCCATTAACACCCGATCCCATTATCTTACTTACTCCTGTACTCGCTAATCCGCTTAAAGCTCCAGTTGCAAGACTTGGCAGAACGCTAGAAAGAAGGAATTTTCCAGCTGTAGCTAGAAGTGGTAATAACGCTGGAAGAAAACCGCCTTCGACTTTCATATTATGGTGTATTTGCGTTTTACTCATTTTGATCGTCGTACCAGTCCCATTCTGATATGCTTTCGCCATTTTATTAATTTATGCTCGTGTAAGAGCTAAAACGTGTTCACCGGATAGATCTCCGTGAGTTAGTCTTATACTCGTTCCTGTCCCTGCTTCAACTGCGCGTTTAATTTTGTCCTTTTGTTCATCCGAAACATTAACTTTTGTATTCGTATATCGACTCATTTTATATATATAATTGAAATTAAAAACTTTAATACCACGATAATTAATTCTCACACTTCTCTAATTTTAAACCGATCGACAACTCCTCTCCTCGAAGGTTGATTAGTTTTCCATTTTGGTCTGTAAGTTTTGTTTCCATAGCCGAAATCGTAAATAGCGTAATAGGAAGATATACTAAATTAACGGGCACTTCTATAATCTTGTATCCGGGGCCTACATTCGGGAAAAAGGAATATATAATGTTTTCCGTTGTTCCGTTAGAGTACGAAGAACCGATTACGTCACTGGTTACTCTCAAACTATTTACGTTCATTATATTTACTATGTTCTCCGATTCGTTATATCCTTCTGAATATACTCGGCTATTAAATCCTAAAACAGTTCTAATTGAGTTCTCGATTGTCATATTGACCTGGTAGTTAGCACCGATATCTAATACCGACTTCAAAGTATTATTGTTCGCTTGTAACGTTATACAGTACGCATCTCCCGTTTCGTCATAATGTCCTGATTGTTTCATGATTCTCTGAATGTGTTCGTTTATATCTACGATTTCGTAACTCCCTTCTGGGATTTCTATAGTAAACCACGTTTTACCATTATCCGACGAATACACAAACTTGTTGTTTAAAGAATGGATATTCGGGAAGGAATTATAAGTCTCAAGATTAACAAGACACATTTCATACTTTTTGTTTTTGTCAAGTTGAATCAGAGGATTAAATTTAGTTCTAATTTGGGTGCTCCTTTCGCTCACCAAAATGCTGAATGACTCTTTAGGCTCCGTGTTACGAGCGATCTTTTCTGTGTTGAGAGCTATCTTTTCTAACCGCGCTTCCATTATATATATAATATATATCTTATGAAGATTATTTTTATGCTGAAGGCATATAAAATGTATCTAACCCACTTCTATATTTGCCGTTGTTTTTTTTACTGGTTAAATCTATCACTACAAATCCGTGGGGACGCTCCCATGCAGTTTTACACAGTTTTACAAATTCGTCTTTAGGCATATCATCTACGCCTACGTGATCGTTGTATATATTATTAATATTTTTAAGGTCTTGACTAAATAAACAGATGAAGTTTGCATTCTCTCTGATAGTCTGTCTAGGCAGTTTGAAGTAGTTTTGGGCTAGGTAAAAGCAATCAACATTACTATGTCTTCCTCTGATATAATAAGATTAACATTTGTTTTGTTTTTCTAACTGTAAGTCGTCGAAAATCATCAGGTTCTGCTTGGCACTCAAGTCTCTCGGATCGGGGACTTCTTCCGAAGTTTCAAAGAATCGACAGTTCATATCAGATTTTTTAACTATACTTTTAGCCATCTCTTCAACGACTGATATTGGAGATACATTCAGCCTGGCTATCTCGTCTTGACAACCAAACAATCTGACGATTGCTTCTTTAGGCAATTTTTCTTCGAATGCTTTTTTAAGTATTTTATATTCTGGTTGAAAGAGAGATCTCCCAAAAAACCTGTAGGCTGTCATAATCTAACCATCCTGGATTCAAAAGTAAAGTTAATAATAGCGTAGTCTTACCACATCCAGACTTCCCGACGATCAGACCCCTTATACTTCTAGGTAATAACGGGTTATTAAATCTTTTCGATGTCTCGTCGTTCCAGGATAAATCTTTAACTTCCATTTCTTTTTAATTATAAAAATAGTTTTATATTAAAATGTATATGGAACAGATGTATTGCGTAAAGTGCAAGAGAGAAACTGAAATGACAGATATTCAAAATTTCATCAGTAAAAATAAAAGACCTATGCTTAAAGGCGTATGTGTCGAATGCGGAAAAACTAAAACTCGATTTCTTTCCACTGCCAAAAAAGGAGGCGATCTAGTTGGGTCTTTAAATTCAGCTACCAGTAAAATCAAACTACCTTGGGCTCGATTCCCTGGAGAATTGCATCTTCCAGGACATTCGTTTACGGGCCCCGGAACTAGATTAGATCTAAGATTGAATCCTGACGGCACTCCTAAAGACTGGAGTAAGCCTGTGGACAGAGTCGATAAAGCCGCATACTCTCACGATTTAGCTTATGACCAGTATTCGGATATAGCTGCTAGAAATGTAGCCGACAGAGTAATGGTAAATGAATTAAATAATATAAATAATCCTACATTACGTGAGCGCGTCGAAAGAGCTATAGTTAAATCTATTTTGTCTACTAAAGCTAATCTTGGTTTAGGTTTAATCTCTTCCGATTCGAAGCCGGGTGCAACATCGCCGTCAAAATGGACGGACGAACTCGCTGAAGAATTGCATAAACCGATAATACGACATTTTGCTAAAAGGAAGGTTTACGTTAATGGTATCGACGAGATTTGGGCTGCAGATCTGATAGACATGCAGGCTTTCGCGAAATATAACGATGGCGTTAAATATTTATTAGGTGTTATCGATATATTTTCAAAATATGGCTGGCTTGTTCCGATAAAAGATAAGAGCGGAAAATCTGTGTTCGATGCTTTCACCAAAATATTTTCCAGTAGCGAACGAAAACCAGAGAAACTTTGGGTCGTTAAAGGAAAAGAGTTTTATAATAAAGACGTGAAATCAATAGGAATCCAGTTATACTCTACTGAGAATGAAGAAAAATCATCCGTTATTGAACGATGGAATCGAACGATGAAAGTGAAAATGTTCAAATATTTTACTGATAATTCGACTAGAAAATATATCGATGTTTTAGATAATATGGTTGCTCGCTATAACAACACTAGACATTCTTCTATAAAAATGTCTCCAATAAAAGCGAGTATGAAAGCAAATGAAAGCGCTGTGTGGATGAATTTATATGGCGGTTTACACCCAGAACCACCTGATAAACCTAAATTTTCAATAGGCGATAAAGTCAGAATTTCTAAGAAGAAGAAGTTCTTCGAAAAGGGCTATACGCCTAGATGGACAGAAGAAGTCTTTACTGTGACAAAAATTCAATACACCGATCCTCCCACGTATAAGATAACAGATTATAACGGAGAAGAAATTCAGGGCACTTTTTAAGAACAGGAGTTACAAAAGACGACTCAGGAAGTCTATAGGATCGAAAAGATCATAAAAAAACGCGGAAAGAAATCTTTCGTAAAGTGGCTGGGATATCCCGAATCTTTTAATTCTTGGGTTGATAATGAAACCTTGACCACATTGTGATTCTCATCGCTCTTAAACACACATTCATTCATTCATTCGAAGAACTGAAAATCATCGCTACTTGTCTGAAATAAGCTATGATTCGCCGCGACAAAATTCCATAAAAATGTCAACCAGCACGAAACTCGCTGAAATTGGGGGCATTTCCACGAGCACGTAATAAATATTGTCCAGAAACTTCGTGCTATTTATACACGCACAAATGGGCCTACACAAATACATTCACACGCAGAAACATGATACACGTGACCGATCGTCATTAACCGATCCTCATTAACCGAATCGATCGTCATTATCATAACAGAACGTATCTAGCTAAATATTACCACATCGTATTTTACAAGTACTTTCAACCGACGTCAACAGATCACAGTCAGTTAGCTTATTTGGCTTGACGTAATGACTTTGGCCTAGATGCCAAAGACGATCTCGCGTGAACGATGTCGATGTCGTCCATTCATCCATCCATCCACCTACTCGGACTTTTGACGTTGAATTACCTTGGCCTTGACCTTGGCCAAGTCGCGTGACACTATGATGAAGTTCGAGCTTGGAAAGTCGGCCATTCATTCATTCATCCGTTCACCTACTCTGACCTTTGACCTTGACCTTGAAGTTGATCGTGACCTTGGATGACCTTGGCTTTGACCTTGGCCTAGAATCCAACTTCCTTCTCTACTGCTAGCTTAAAAATCATTAACTCACTGACCATCATCCTAGGTTCAGATCTTCGTATTTCATGCGCAGCAATAATCACTCTTTTATAACAGGAACTAAGTTTTTTTTAAAATTATTTCATGAACTAACCAGTGCCGTCTAGAATTCTGTGAACTTCGTTTCGAAAGAAGTTGGTCGTAAGGATACTGCTCCATTGCCAACAGACAGTTCTAAGTTTACCAATCACAAGATCAGCTGCCTCTTCTCACACACTTTTGGCCAGCTTCATAGTCTTCACTTCCTCGACTACGGCTTTAACGAGGATACGCTCAAGCATCTGGATCGGCAGATCATGCAGCTAAAGGAATAGAGCATAACTATATATCTACAGCGTAAAATAACGAAGTGGAAAGATCATTCAACCTGTCAGTAAACACCATAGCAATCCTAATAATAGAAGACACTTGTGAACTTCACCTTGATTTAGAAGGTTAAGCTCAACAAAAACACGAGGACGAACTGTCACAGCATCAAAGAACTTTTTCTTAATCCACTGACTTCGCTGCTGATGCTGGTCAAATGGCGTTGACCCAAACCGGAAATTATGAAAGGGAGGCTAGTAAGTGGTGTGATCTTCCAGATATTGACCTGATTACTTAGTTTTGGTGTGCCATCGGTTGAAGCCTTGTGCATTAAACACCGGGGCAACAGAAGTTTACTAATTAAATTTACAAGTAAGCAATAACTTTGCCTAAAATAGAATGCAGCATAAAATTTAACTATCATCTGATGAGCTTATCAAGATTTGTCCCAAATATTTACATGTATGTTAGACCAAGTTTGACCGGTTTCCTCATGAAAATTCGCCTTTGTGCTAGTATATGACTACATTTGTTAGAGCGTAGGCTGCGTTCCATGGTGGCTCATCTGAGAGATTTGAATCTCAGGCTATCACGGTCCGTACACGGGGACCTTAAAAGGCGTGGCGCCTATTCAAACTGGCAAAGGTTGTGAAGGATCTCACACGATCAATTCATTTTAAAAAGAATTGGGTCGAGACCATACGATTGCTATGTAAAAACGTGTAAACATTTACAAGTCGATACACATATTTCGCTCAGTAGGCCTATACTGGAAGCAGCGCTCATAGAATCATGCGACGAATTCGGCGCTTACTGATCACCATCTCCTGCGGTCATCGGAGGTAACCAATAATAAACCATGAATTCCTAAAATAAAAGTATCGCCAAGGCGACAGTAGAGTTAGAAATTCTACTTTATCTTCTGTTTGAAACCAGATTAAGAGTTTAATAACGCGTCCAGGCGGACCTTTCCATTCTAATTGCTAGTAAAACTATTTGACAAGAGACAAGGCAGGTAAAACGTCTGTCTACAAAGCACACATTTCAAATAATTCACTAAGTTTGTATACAACTCACATTTTCGTGCCATATAGCTTACCGTTGTGTCACTCATTGGGGTAAGTCTTGCACGTTTATCATCTTGCAATACTACAAGAAAAGAAATAAATACAATTATTCCCATATACAATAACTATTGTATAAAAGTTAGTAATATGAAGCTTTAATGTAAAGAGCTGGTCGCCTCTTGTACTTTCGATCGCGTACCTTACTGTTAATTTATAGACAAAGTATAGGCCTAACTGAGCTTAGGACTGGCCATATGGTTCTGACTAGCATAACGAAATTTTCATTATATCAAACAAAGTGGGTGCATTGAAATAACAACGAACTATAAAGCGTCCCATTATAAACTTATTCGTATTTACTTACAATCTGAGGCTTCATTCGTTTGCTCATCGTTATTGGATTCAGTTGATGTTCGTTTCTTCGACATAGCATAAGGGAAGAAATAGGATCTGCAGAGGAACAAACGTCGCCTTTTGACACAATCAATAGCGATATTACGAAGAAAACACTAATCGATCGTTGGCAAAAATAAACTGATAATATCTGATTAAATATTAATTCAAATTAAGGAATTAATCGAAGCGAACGAATCCTTGAAATGAATAATGGCGCCTGGAGACTATACTGTGACGTCACACAATGACGTGTCATTATTCGTGTTCAATGATGTTATATACATAAATTATATATCGTGCTTTATGCAGCGCCTTGATAACCTATGGAATACGCTGTAGTTGTCTCTCGTCAGCCTTAAGATCTCGTCTGAAACTCATCTATTCCTGGATTCGATTCTTCGTTTTGGACTGAACTCACTCTGAGATTTTTTCCATCCGAATTTCCATAGTGGCGACCATCGACTCTTGCCTGAACATATTTTAACAGTGGCGCTACATGATTTCTCAGATTCTGTTTACTGTCATGATCCCTGTTTTGAATTGCTCTGTTTCGGATTGCTTATCCACCATAGGCTGTTCTTCGTTCTCAATAAACTGATCCTCTGGATGTTGCACGGATTATGGCTTGGCTTTGGTGCAGCATCGCTTCGATGCCATGTGCATTAGACTCCGACGCTATAGAAGTGACTAATTAATAATATAATTAATGACAATTGTAGCAATTGTGTCTCTGAAAGACATACTAAGCAGAGGACTCAATCACTCGATCACTCGATTATTCATTCATTCACTCACTAACTCACTCGCTCTTTCGCTCACTAACTTAGTCAGTCGAATAAATAATTAGGGTCGACCGGGGATATATGGACACCTTAAGAATTTGTCATCATTTCAGCAGACCATATGCATGTAAAAAAGATATTATTGTATAATATGAAGGAGAATTGCTATATCTTTAAATAGAATAACTGCATTTTGTGATATTCTAAACAGTTATTCGTTGAGAACATAAAGAAATATTTTATAATGTGTCCATATAAGTTATATAACCCCAGTGAGTGGGGCAATGTGGACACGGTATATCCATTTTACCCCATATATATTTCCATAACAAACTCATTATTATAGGATACTAGTATAACTTCTTTGAAAGCACAGAGACTTAATTTTGTACAGCAAGGTAACAGTTTAGGCCTGTGACAAACATTTAGGCCTATGCCTAATTTATACAGGTAAACCTTACTAGAATTACTATGGAAAAGGACATTATTCCAAAGGACAATTTCACTTTAGAAATGTAAACTTCACAATTAACTTGCAAATCAGAAAGCCAAACCAAAGCATAAGGGTAAACATAAAAGTTAATTTAAAGTCATTTGTCCCTACCTAATAACTGTCACTATCATTGCAAATCTCACATACAAATATCTCTTGATCATCATCAGCTCCTGCGCAACTGTTGTGTGCCCAGAGATGACATTTCTGGCACGAAATCCAACCCTCAGCAGAAGCTGAAAATAAGTCAGCACAATAGAGACACTCTGTGTCATCTTCTTCATCTTCTTCAATTTCAGAGAGTTTTCTTTTTCTTGTTGTCTTCTTCCTAATTTTCCTTTCGACTATTTCGTTTCCTGTTTTCTTTTCTATTTTCTTTCCATTTTGCTTTTCACTTCTTTTTTCATTAACCTTCGGCATTTTCTTTTCCATAACGTTTCCTGTTTTCTTTCCCTTCTTCTTCCATGGTTCTTTTGAAGGAGTTATCTTCCTTTTATCCCCGCCTAACATGGTTTATACGGCGAGCGTGTCAACATTGTGCTATGAGAAACAGTTTGCTTTTTTCTTCCACTTCCATGACGAATCACTAAAGAATGTCTGAAAATGATGTTTCCAGCATTTCTGCTTGTGCAGCTATCGATGGAACAAGGTCATTGTTGACTTGTTACTATAGGGCTAGGCACAAGTTTGGGTTGTAGGCTTAATAATAAAAATTAAATAGGGCTATTCCTAAAACTTAGTGTGTAATCATAACGGGGCAATATGTACATTGCATGGGGTTATATGGACACTGGTCATATTACCCAGGCTAGTAGTGGCCATATAGCCCCAATTCAGTAGCAGTAACAATTTAGTGAAAATGGCGGTCTGCCATCTGCGACGCAATTCATAAGCACAATTTTTCGAAGGCCTGATGCAATAACAAATCAATGGAATTTTTCTGAAAATTTCGTCCAACAAATCATTGTGAAAAAATTATAAGTTATACTCACCATTTCTTTCAAGAAAATATGTCAAATATTGGAAAAATTCGAGGAAAATTCTAAGCTCTACAAGTAATCTTCCCGCTATGATTACGAAATTCCCCGGAAACAGCATAAGAATGACAATGCATTAGAATGACCATAGACTTAATATTTAGCCAGAATGACGGGGTGTCCATATTACCCGGAGTGGCCATATTACCCCGGTCGACCCTAATTAAATAAATAAACTTTACCTTTCTTTTATTGTATTAACCATAAACGGCGATTTGCTCTGTAAAATATTGCTCTTGTAAATATTATGTTGCGAATATACACCTCTTAATCGCTAATACCGATTTTATATTAGCTATTGCCGTTTAATCACTAGTCTATGGATGCCCTCTCTCACATAAAGGTATATGGACGCGAACGGAGTACATTCAGTGCATAATTCATTCGGAGTACATTCAATGCATACATGGCTAGTATAGTCTCAATGTGCGAAGTCATACGAAGATCGGATCTTAAGGTGACTCCAAGAACCTTAAGTGGCTGCAACTCTACCCGCTTTGGGGATAAAGAAACTATTGCACCTTTTTTTATAACGAAAAAAGGATGAATTTTCGTTAGTGTTAGGCTACTTTCGCTATAGTTATAGTTAACGATATTTTTTAGTTACAGTCAGCGAAATTTTATATAATTTTATAGTTATAGTTAACGATATTTTTTAGTTATCGTCAGCGAAATCATATTCTTTTCGTTTTCGAACTTTTCGTTACCGTTATCGTTAGCGAGAATCACACTGGCAATTAATTATTAGAGAAACTTAAAAAAAAGAAATACAACCGTAATTATCTAACTGAATTAAACCAATGACGCGCTAAATATTAGAAACATATTTGAATAAACTGAACAACTTAAGTGAGAATCATTTTTATAATTCTTGACGTATGCCCTAGGCCCCTACTTGGATAAAATAATTACTTGTAAATCCTCTCCATAGACATAACGAACTGCTAGCCACAGTAGGCCTCTAATATCAAAATAAGTGTGCAGGAGCAAGGTCGTTGGGTAAGTTATGTGCCAGATCAGTCAATAAGTTTCCATTGTTGACATCTTGTGGCCTCCAGGACCATTAACATCGACTTTACGCCTAATTGGACGTTTGTCATGGAATGGTTAACGTTGAACAAAAATCAGAAATATGTAATATGTGTATGAAGTGTTGGCAACTTCGTTTCCTTAGCCTCGGCATATGACGGCAGGCGGCCAGTCCTCCCATTTGCCGTTTCATCTTCCCACCGATAGTGTACGGTCATGCATTCATCATAGCTGAGTTGCTATTGGTGCAGATGGAGCAGAAATCTCGACACAAATTTATCTAAGCCAACTTTTACCTTTTTAAAATTCAGTCCAAGGAATCACATATCCTTTTGCATTCAGACACACTTCTGCTACTTTCTGCCGCTGAAACTTTGAATTATTTTCTGATTGTAGTGTTGCATCGACCCCATGGTCTGGCATAGCCTACCAGATAATTCTGACGATAGGAATGAAGCACAGCATCCTTTAGCGCAGTGAATCAACTGCATTTTAAAGATATTTCAATCAGTTAATGCACTTATATAAAGTTGGGGAGGATGAACCATTTTGTCATGGATCATGTCATCAAAGCTCCCTATAGGTTGACTCAGCCTTCAACTCCCTATGAGGCAGCTGTAAATGAGCGGGTGCCTAATAGGCTGCCTAAACGCGTGCTCTAAAGATCTTGGTAGTTGTACTGTCATATGTTTCGATGTTACTTGCAGCGGTTTGTCAGTGAGCTTGTCAATAAAGACGAATATTATTTGAAAAATTATTAAATAGCTGCGGGACCGCACCAGACTAACACTGCGCGAGAAATCGGGACACGAGCACTGTAGCACCTTATATTATATGGTTTTGTGTTAAAAAGCAATGCCACAATCCATATCCAGCGATCGTTGCCTCACATCATCTTACCAAAAGCAATCGGTTACCCTCGAGTTGATTACAGCGGTCAGATTTGAGCTTAAGCGTTTTATGTTTTTTCTTACTGACTTTACTAATAAGTTGCTGTAGCGATTGATTTTTATGAAAATCATCAGTTCAGCGTATCTTTGAGAAAATGCACTACCAAGTGAGAAGTTTAATTATTCAACTGGATTGTGCAACATTCAACAAATAAAAATTGGTTTGTGAAGTCATTGGCTACAAAAGTATAAACACTTGAACAGTCAATAATATATAGAATTTCTCTAATGAATATTCAGAACAAGAAATATGCAATCGACCTTTTGACTCCTAGGCTATGTAATTTAGTCAACGCATGAAGAGGTTTAGGCCTAACCTTATCAGTTTGCATATCGCAGGAAACAAGTCTAAGCAAGAACAGAAGCCAAATCACTCAGCGGTAACTGGGTCGCGCTGTTATTGGCAAACATTGACCTCACATACTGTAGACTGAAGCGACGCCATTTTAAATTATAAACTTTTGAGAAGACGACAAAGAGTAAGAAAATATTCACCTGTTCTTTTTCAGTCTTAACTATCGATTAATATTAATTTCTAAGACTCTACTGCGATATTTAGAGTTGAAAGTTTGAACTATTTTATAAATATAATGTTGTGCCGATATCTACGGCTGTTTGAGCCTTTATAACTACTTTGACGATAGGAATGAAATGCAAGAGGCTCATTACAAATCAATTCAGGATTCAGCGATGTTGAAGAAACATTAAATTGAATACTTATGCTGTCAAAAATCTTAAAATGTTACTGATTTATTTGGCCATTTCAAATCGTTCAAAAGCAAACCTGAAATCGAAAGTAAAAATGAAGCCGTCAAAAATTGTTGTGTTAATTTCCAATGACTCAGAATTATCGAGAAAGCGATGAACGACAACTCTTCTTTACAAGGGAAAGAGAAAAGCAGAGGGTGGCAAAGGATCCAGATGGTTATTTTCATGAAATCGTATTGCAATCAATAAAACGCTAAAAGTTTGAAGACGACTGAAATCTGGCTTTATGCACATATTGATGCAGCCATGAATTATGTCAGACAAACGGTAGGCCCTACTGTAATATTATATACGGTGGGCCAGCATAAATGAACCGACTTTGCATCCATATATAATTCCGCCAATTTTTGTAAGTTATTTATACTTCATGCGTCAAATCAAAGATATTTCACTCTGGTATTAGTTTTGAAAAAGTCGAACTGGTACTAGTTTAAATTTTAAGGAAATGTTTGGAACAGCACTAGCTACCATAATTATTTTGTCATTAGTGACGCAATATGGCGCCGTTGACAGACGATGATCGAGTTTTGATCCGAATTTTGTGAACTGATACGGTGCTTCTGGAAATGCCTGCTTCGCGCAGAATTTTTCGGGGAGATTTGCTTGTACCCGGGTCAGCATCGTGACTGCAAATTAACTCGGACACACGAGCAATGTTAGCGGGTGTGCGCGCCGTGCGTACCGATTCGCGAAGTTCCTGTTTCATCAATTTTCCATATCAGACGATTCAACGTATTTTTATTCCATCCTCTGTTAGGAAACTCTTTAATCATTTGAAACGCAATAAGTCCCTTAGGAGGCGAGGAGAGGATTCGCATCCCACCCTCATGTGCTGATACTAATAAATTGAAACTTCTAACCACTTTTTGGATTATCTTATGTGATTGATTAATTATAATAAAACCGCACTACTGACTTTGCCTTCGCCTGTGTACCCTCGAACAATGAACTCATTGCCATCGATGTATCTTAGCCTTAGGATACATAATATGTGGTCAGAAACCGTAGACCGATATTATTATATATACCTACGCAGGCAGTTTGGCTAGCTTGTCTTTTACCCCAATTTGTGACAATGTGTAATTATTATTATTATTACAAACACTTTAAGGCGCGCAAAGTCACACAGAATTGCGAATCGGAGGCGTGGCTAGTTAGTCGCCAGGTAAAGTGCAGTTAAATAGATATCAAGGTGTTTGAAGGCTAATGAGAAATAGTGAGTTTTCGGGCATTTCTTGAAAGAAGGAAAGGAGCTCGAACATCGGATAAACGTAGGTAGTCGATTCCAGTCCCTGGGGCAGCATCACGGAATGTACGAGAGTCCATGTCGGTGCTAAATCGAGGTTCGACACGAAAATTACGCGCTGCGGGAGAGAATTTAGTAGTTGAAAGTAGGCAGGAGTGCTCGATGTGAAAGTTTTATAGATCAGAAAAGCCAGTTTAAATCTTATTCTGAATTGGACAGGAAGCCATTGCAGCTGACCGAGCAGAGTTAAAGTGTTTGAAGGAGAAGATGGACGCAGAACCACGCGAACCAGAGAATTTTTGAAGCGTTGAAGCATGATGACTTGAAGATCTGATGAGCCTGTAAACACAGAGTTGGCATAGTCAAGGCGAGAGCAGATAAGGGAACAGGCTATGGTCTGAGACATGTCTTTGGTATGAGCAAACATGTGATGTATTGCCTTAATTAGGTAGAAAAAAGATTTGCAAGAGTTCGTTATTTTATTGGAATTTGAATGTTCATACTGAACTCAAGTGTTTTGACAGAACTGGAGAGCGGAAAACAGTGCCAGCAAGATCAACACTAGAATTAGAGGAAAACAGCGCAGTCGTTGGCGTCAGCCAAACGTGATTGCCTCAGACTTATCCGGGTTTATGGAGAACGTATATAAATTTATCTCATTTTGATTTGTTTTCGTTCATATTATGTCTAAGTTTGTGTCATACCTACGTATTATCTTACAAATGGCTTCTGAGTTTCTGTCTGATCTGCATTAGATTGGATAGTATGGATAAAAAAAAAATCGAGAATCGAGAGAAGTGGCGACGTCGGACGTTTGAACCTGCCTGAAGGCAGAGAACCAGAAGAAAGATGGATAACATGATCATATTTAATGTTTCTGGAAAATAGGTGTCCTATGGAAATTATGCTTATGACGTTTACATGATATGTGATATAAATTTCATATGTGAAGATTAGGATGCCTACGTTGAGTCAAATGATGCATGTATCATTTGTACATTTGAAACTATGATGTTTATAGGTCTGAGTGATATGGTAGTTGAATAATAATTATTTACGGGGACATTGACTTATTAGACGTTTCAGGTGTTGCTACCATTTCTTCAAATCCACTTCCAGAAAGGGGGTCTTAATTTGTCGACTTGAGACTCCATTTCTGGGACTGGAGTCATGCGATTAGGAGTTGGGGTTGAAATGTTTTTGAGCAATTAACCTAAAGAAAATTCACTATTTTCTTTTCTATTGTCTTACATAGGTGCTGAATACTGGTCATGACTACTTTTAGTACAAGTGATGTGAACTTTGAGGATTTTGACTTCGAGAGTGTAACAACTGCCAGCAACTACATAGACAGAGGGGCATTTGGTGAAGTCTATGGACCTTTTACATGGAACAGTAGAAACTGTGCTCTCAAGCGAATCCGGATCAGTGCGGGTAGACCTGGTGATGATTTCAAAGAAAAAGTGGAGGCTAAAAGTAGTATCTGGACTTCATTGAAGCACAAAAACTTGATAGAAATCCACAATGTCATTTTGAGGTCAAATTCATTGTACCTAGTAATGGAATATGCAGGTGGTGGTTCCTTAAGACATCTGTTGGATAAATCTGATGTCACAGTTCTTAGCCAAATAGATGTCTCAAATTGGGTCAGACAGGTAGCTGAGGGAATGCTGTACCTACATGAAAAGGATTTAGTTCATAGGGACTTGAAAACCAGCAACAGTAAGTGTATGCCGGCTTGTTTCTAACCTAGAAAGTAGAGTGATGTAATGTAAACATATGTTTTGTACATGAAACCAGCAATAAACATATTCATGTCATTTAAAAAAATTTATGCTTTATCACCTTTTATGTAGGGAGTCAAGCATATTGCCCGTTTTAATATTACTAATTAAATACACAGTATTTGCAAATTGAAAGTTGATATTATTAGGCCTATGCATGATGTATGAGACACTTCGGCATACATGGTTGACATAGCAGTTAAACCATTTTTAATGCTGGTACATTTGGTGCTGGGTTAAAATGTTGGGTCTCTTGCAATTTCAACTGAAAAATGGACTCTGGGTTATTTTGGTTAAGATTGGTTTTAACTCAGAGCTAATAGTGCCTCTGAGTGGTGGACCCAGAAGTTGAGAATCGGTTATTTTATAATAAATGGAGGCTAGGTGTATAAAATGGTCATGGATTTCCTTGACATGTATTGGATGCCTAGGATGATGAATTCTGTTTTGGCAGAGTTGAGGCAGAGGAGGTTTGAGGATATGCAATTTTTGATGAGGTTGACCAGCTCAAGTATTTGAGTAATTGAATAGAAAAATAGCTAGGAGAAAAATTTGCCGAGTTGATTCTCATCTGCATAACGTGGTGGTGGTCAACAGAAGAAGATTCCTAGAGATAGCTTCAAGGTGTGACAATTTTGGATTTTGTACCCCCGAGTCAAAAAGTGTTACCCCGATTCCCCAAATTCGGCTTATCCAGTTACGTAATGATTGAAACATTTCTTGTTGCCTCGAGCAGTTGTGTTGATGCAGCGATTTGATCCTGTGCATCCTCATAAGGAGGTGACACTTAAGATTACAGACTATGATGATGCCAGAGAAAACACGCACACGACCACAATGTCATTCAGAGGAACTTTGTCCCACACGGCACCGGAAGTTCTACGCACAGAAAGGTTTTCGAAAGCCAGTGATGTTTGGAGGTAATTGTGAAGCTCGTCATTAGCCTTCCATAGGTTACATTAAGAAGTTCTTAACAAAACATATTTCCAAACGTTAACGTGCTTCACTGATTAACAAGTAACCTAATCATTAAATTTATTGATTAATTAATTAATAGAATAATTATATGGATTGCAATAAAAGGTGTTTAAAGTAGGTGAGCTTTCAGTCTTTCTGCTCTTCCGTTTCGTAGACGCTTGAAAACATTCTTTGTCAGCCGATGGACTTGGGAAGATCTACGATGAGAGAATTGCACTGATGCGGGTTGAGAGCCACGCTGGTTGAGCCATTGAACTTCTGACACAGGGAACCAGACAATCTCAGAGGAACGAGGAGGGAACAGCAGAGTGAGGGCGAAGAATTAAATCACAAAATATTTCGGAGCAATGCCAAGTTATACTTTAGAGACAATAATGAAAACTTTGAATTGGATATGGGCAGAAAGCGGGAGCCAATGAAATTTTTCCGCCATAAAGGTGGTGATTTGTAAGAATCGAGGAAGACGGTCAATCAGTCTAGCAGTGGCATTAAGTAGAGACTGAAGGTGAGCAAGATGGACTTGGGAAGATCTATGATGAGAGAATTGCAGTAGTCAAGACGTGAGCAGACAAAAGCTTGTACAATTGAAGTGAAAATCGAAGGTGAAACAAAGTCATTTATTGCCCTTAGGTGGAAGTAGGAAGAGTAGGTGAGTTTGGAAATATGTTCAGTAAAGGTGAGAGAGCTGTCAAGAGTCACACCTAGCTTATGGATAGGAACGCTGGACAAGAAAGTAAAGAGCGGTAATCTTTGAGAAGTGTCAAACAACATGAATTGGGTTTTGGACGAACTGAGGGAGAGACGAATAGAAGACATCCAGGAATGAAGATCGTGAGAAAGTGCTTCAGTGCGCTCAGCAAGAAGAAGTTGCGAGGAAAGAGGTCTATGGACAAACGCCTGGACATCGTCAGCGAAGAGATGGCCTGTAGCCCCACTAATGGGGAAAGTTTCGACTCTCTACACACACTTATGTTGTGGGTGTGCAAAACCGTGCATGCGTGTGTATATTATTTGCAGTGTTGCTGAGACCAGTGTGCTGGACATGTAGTATAGCTCAATATATAATGTACACGCAGCTGTTCTCTAGATAGGTAATATATGTTCATATGATGTTTTAGTTATGGCGTGGTGGTGTGGGAGATGTTGACAGGTGAACGTCCACATGAAGGTGTAGTAGAAGGAACAATGATACTAAAAGCGCAGTTTGGACAACTAAAGCTCTCTGTTCCTGAATCTACACCGAAAGTGTACAAGGAACTGCTTCTTGGTAAGCTGCCAGTGAAACCATTTTTATTCATGTGTAACCGGCAATTTTCTTAAGACACATAATTATTATTCATCGCATTAATAAATTTTACGTTCGTGCGCCAGTTTGCTAAACTTAATTTTAAGCTTCTGTAAGTTCACATTATTTTCCAACTCAAGTCTAAGGAAACGGTGTATAGTAGGGTCAAAGTACGAAAAAAATGTGATGAACCCTAAGAAATTGCAAGAAAACGTTTTATGCTGATTTTCGGGAGCATTAGGTGTGGAGATGAACATACTAAAAGTTTACCAAAATGGGACCACGGGAAAACGTCAAATTTTGGCGCCAAAAAAGATGGCCGCCATTGGGAATGAATGACTCAAATGTACACAACTTGCTTAAATTGGCAGAAGCAAATCATGTAACATTTTGCTAACAGGTGTTTCTAAACTAATTTCACCCTGCTGAAAATGAAAATCGCAGTTAGGAAACTGGATTTTTAGCGGTTGTATGGAAAAACAAGATGGCGGCCAAAATGGTGAACAAATATCTTCGAATGGCTGTAAGTAAGGTCATATATGTGATGGAAACATGATTTTAGAGTCTAAATTAACATTTTCGGGGTCAAGGAATGCGATGGAATTAAAGACACATATGTAGCACTGCCAAGGCGGACCAAAATGGCGGCCAAATATCTTATAATGGCTGTAAGTAAAGTCATGTATGTGATGGAAACATGATTTTAGAGTCGAAATTAACATTTTCGGGGTCAAAGAATGCGATGGAACTAAAGAAACATATATAGCACTGCCGAAAAAAACAAGATTGCGGACAAAATGGCGGACAAATATCTTTGAATGGCTGTAAGTAGGGTCATGTATGTGATGGAAACATGATATTAGAGTCTAAATTAACATTTTCTGGATCAAGGAATACGATGGAACTAAAGACACATATGTAGCATTGCCAAAAAACAACGTGGCAGAATAACTATCCTGAGGCGCTCTTAGCACAGAAGCCCCGGGGAAACAGAAATGTCTTTAGGGAACGCGAGACCGATGATGGCCTGGTTGAACAACATAAAAACAACCAAAAACGTCTTTGGTCCTCAATATCTGGCCTACTGGGACAGGATACGCGCTCAGTGGGTCCTTCTGCCTCTTCTGCTGAGGATTTTCCTAGATGGTTACATGGAAGATTGCTGATCTTCGAGCGCAGACTCTTGATGCCCTTTCTCCGCTATTCTCCCACACGAACGACACCTTCGAAGGATTCCTCCAATCCTTGAAACAGAACTTCGTCAAATATTTGGATCATCAAACAAAAATCATGCAAGCCGGACCCTCTTCCCCCATTTTTGGTGAATATTTTAGACAATTTACCTCCATTTCTAGTTTACATACTTAATAGGTCGCTTTCTGAGGGTTATCTACCTGCTTCCCAAAAGACGGGCGATTGTTTTCCCGACCTTGAAAAGGCAAAACCTTGACCAAAATACAGTACCGCCGGCTCCAAAGAATTCTCTACAGAGCTTGAGCTGCGCGTGAGAAGCGCGCAAATCTGGCGCGATTCGAGCTTCGTAAAGCTTGGTCTCGTGCTTGATTGTTGCCACTACAACGCTATAATGGCGCTGTCGTGACTCCGCCCACAGATCATTAGTTGGATCGTTAATGACGGTGGCGGCTCCGGGGGCTCTGCCGTTATCAGCAATTAATTATTACAGGCCCGTCTCGAGAGGCAGATGATCTCTGGTAGTTCACGCTATACTGTACCCGGGTAACTGTCTTTAAATAAGAAATTAAGATAGGCCTACACTGTAGGCTTATTGTATCTCACGAGTCGTCAGTTGTTTCATGTGCAATATTATTAATAGCATAAGATTCTGACTTGCGCTCGTGAACTGGTTATCTCAAAAATTCTCGACCCTGGGTTCGTTTTTCAAAACTAAAAAACTGGGTTATCATACACGTACACATACATGTACACACACACATAGGCCCCTATATATATATATATATATACATGTATGCATGTTACATGTGCAGTACACGCATGGGCGTTCGCAGGAATTTTTCTGTGGGCAAACATTTCTTTGGGGGAATTTTCTAAACGGGGCACAATTTTGCTAGGAAGAGCAAAATGACGTTTTTGAATAGAAAGGCTGACTCACCTACGTAATTATGTGCTTTTAGCATTCAAAATTATGTTGAAACTGTTGGAATAATCATAATAATCATGATTTTATTTTTGCTAAATATTTTCAAAATCCAGGGCAAATGCCCCCTTTCCTCCTGCGGACGCCCATGAGTACATGTACAGTAGGTGGACCTGTTTCTTTACAAGTAGCTGTTTACGGGCGATTACGTTTGCAGCAATATGTTGACGGTGGGCCAGGTTGGACTGTCAGCAGTTCTCCTTGAAGATGTGCTGCATAAATATTTGAGAGGAATGAATGAATTAATCTTTAACCCATTACAACAAAGTTGCAAAACTGCACAGATAATTTCGTAATCTCAATAACTTAGTGCAGTAACATTGCGGACAACTTATTTATTGCTACAAACTGTATATATAACTTCTCTTCTCACTGGACGTCCATTGGCTCTAATTGGGCGACTTGACCGGGTCCTTCGCTCTGCCGCTCGGCTCGTTGCCCATATCCCAAAATATGCACCAGTTTCAGCTTATAATTTTATGCGCGATGTCCTGCATTGGCTTCCTGCCTCGCAGCGCATCTCCTATAGGATTGCTTCTCTTGTTTGGCGGTCTCTCTCTCTGGTGAAGCTCCGTCTTACCTATCTGATCTCTCTGGCCTAATGTCCCGTCGAGTTCTGCGTTCAGCAACTGGAGGTGAGCTGTTGGTACCTCGGTCCCGCTCCTCAGTTAAACAGCGTCGTGCCTTCTCAGTGGCTGGCCCCTCTACGTGGAATGGGCTCCCACCTTCTTTGCGCCTATTTCCACAAGGAAATTCACCTGTTTTCTACCGTCACCTTAAGTCTTCTCTTTTTAACCGTGGCTGGACTGGGAGCACCTCTGAGTAGGTTTCTTGAAGAGGGGCTATATTAATTATCAAAATGAATGAATGAATGCATGAATAACATAAGCAGTTTACATACCGTTCGTTATAACGAACGTCGGGCACTAACAGTGATAATCATAACTTAAGTCACTGTCTAAGGATCAAACCTGCTAGCTTGTTTGCAAAATGTTTCTGATGATTTGTCACATTTATTTATCGTTTTTACGTCAGTTAACGTAGGATGACGTGATTATTTTATTTCAAGATATGTGACGTCATGACGTAATTTCACGTTGCGCGATGTTATTTGACGTCATGACGTCATATGACGTTCCAGACGTCGTTTTATCGTCTTTACGTCATTTAACGGTGGATGACGTGAATATTTGATTTCAAGATATGTGAAGTCATAACGTCATTTCACGTTGCGCGACGTTATATTAGTTTTGACAATATTGAGAGTGAGCCTGTTGGCTCGAAATCAAATCGCAACACGCATCATAATCATTTCGGCGTTAACAGCATGGAATAAGGATTATAGCAAGCTGTGGGAGAAGACGTTCGCATCGACAGCGAAGAGGATAAAAATAACTGGGAAGAGACATTAATGTAAATGTAATGTAATGTAAATCTCCGAAATTTCTCAGCGCCACACAAAAGTCACGTCAGGGAGACCAGCTTATTCACCGGCGCTATATCAAATCAAGTCCGCAATAGCCATATCCGCCTTATCCGTTCCGGTGCCAGGTCAGAGTCCGGGGAGGTCAAGCCGAGGAGACAGCAGGGTACTACGGTGGTAATCGGTGATGATGGCGGTTGTGTGGTGGCGCAGGAATGGAATCAGGATAGGATAGCTTGAAGAGTTCGGTTCGGTTCGGTGAGTGGAAAGCAGCGGAGGACAGTGCAAGCGGAGGAGAGGTGATGTCAGCAGGCGATATGGGAGGATGAGCAAACTGGCGGAGATCTTTTGGGAGATTGTTCATTAGGAAGGTCATTTATGTAAAGGAGGAATAGTAGGGGGCCAAGGTTTGAGTCTTGTGGAACGCTGACATTGACTTTTAAGTTTAGTAGAAAATGCACCGTTGCAACTATGGAGATCGTATATATATATATAATAATATATATTATATAGAAATAGTGCAGACACCTTTCAGGGTCATACATCGCCATACGGATATATATATATATATATATATATATATATATATATATATATATATATATATATATATATATATATATATATATCAGGTGATGATATAGGGGCAATTATGAGCGACAGCAGAATATAATCTGTCTCCCCTATAGTCTTGGTGCTCGGGACATCTTATCAAATCCCTCCCTCCCCCCCCCCCGTTTCCTTGAACTAATCACAGCAGAAGCGACATCCTAGCCCCAAGAGGCCGGTTGGCCGGCCAGCTCTTCGACAGTCCTCTATAGGGAGTGGATGGGGGCCTCGTTCGGTGGTTGTTACCATCGTACTGTCAAACAGTACAACAGAAGCATGCACGTCGACTTTGGATGGATGGCCGGGTTTCAAATGTACGCTATAGGGCTCACCTGCGTCCCCAGCAAACTCAGCTACATGTATAATGAATCAATGTTAATGATGCACTGACCGTGCGCTGGGCACCGACTGATCGCCCGATAGTTTAAGCGAGTGTCTGGGTTTGGGGCAGTCCATCCTGAACGTGTACACATACATAATACCTCTGTACTAATACCACCTGGGCCCCCTCCCTCGTCAGACTAGAGCGAAGACCTGATGAACACATAGGCACCAGCGGCTGAGGAGATAAGGGTATCATCCACAACCATAATGAAATGTAATGAGGTAATGACCAAGCATGTTTCGCATTAACCCCAGAACCGACATACGAGTATATGCGTAGCCTTTATAGTCCAGGCAATTTAGAGTTGGACCTGGGAAAAATTGCTTCAGAATCTTTTGAAACGGTTTCCTGCTCAGAAAAATTTGCCGAATAACATATCCAAAATCGGACAAAATCGGTCCTGAGGAACACCCCTAAAATGAATTTCAAAATGGCGGATTGTGGTTTCCTAAGAAATACCAATGATAATACCAATAATTTGGTTTAATCAAATCCAGATGTGTATTTGCAAGAAAATCAATTAATAAGAAAACAATCCTACATCGAGCCAGACATGTTTCTTCAGACTTCTTCCGAACATAATAACGTAATTCAGAATTGATCTTCTCTACACATTTGTTCCAAACATCACATCTGGCGCAATCGCTGCGCTGTGGATAAATTTGAAAAACGCCTTCTTGAATGAACTTCAGTTCTATTATTTTTGTCGAGCGGTTGCCAAATCCCCTAGACTAAAAAGCTCAAAAACTGCACACTTGCTCAGACTTGGCGCATCACAGCAACGATTACTCTCCTTTATTGCCCTAAGAGTGTCTACGCTATGGTCGAGAGTCGTTTCGTTTTCGTAGAAATCGGAAACGAGCTCCTTGCACATGTCTCATGTAAGAGGTCGCCCGACTACGAACAATGACGCTTTCACCCTCAGCAGATCCTTATTATTAAATCTTTCTTGTGGCCGGCGACTCACAGTAGATCTCTGCAAAGACGTACGTTCAACGTTGCCGCATAGTTTGAGGCCGTTTTCAGGACTTCAATGCGCTTTATTTCCTCAGATTGTTGCCGTTTCAGTTGAGCAATTTCAAACTTTTGTATTTTAATTCGTGTTCGTAGATAATCGTAGCAGTGTGTCTGATGTGGGCAAACCGCGTTTCACAGGAAGTCCAGTTCAATAAAGGATGGCGTGGATCAATTACTAGTGACCACCATTCATCTATGGGATTTGGTAGATCCAGTAACGGATCATTAGGACCAATGGGTGTAGACTGCAACCGAGGGATTGGGGCAACTACCATGGGTGCCAGGTTGGTGAAAATCGATGCCACTAATATTGAACGAATTAGGTGCAGCCTCTGTTTGTCCAGCAGGTATTGATACATCATGTGTTGGTGTAGCAGGTGTTGGTGCAGCAGTTTTAAGTGCAGGAGATGTAAGTGCAGTAGGTTTTGGTGCACCAGGTGTTGGTGCACCAGATGTCTGTGCAGCAGGTGTTGGTGTTGCAGGTATTGGCGCAGCAGGTGTAAGTGCAGCAGGTGTAAGTGCAGCAGGTATAAGAGCAGTTTGTGATGGTGCTGCAGGTGTAAATGTAGTAGGTGTTGGTGCAGCAGATGTCTGTGTAGCAGGTGTTGGTGCAGCTGGTGTAAGTGCAGCAGGTGTAAGTGCAGTGCATGTTGGTGCAACAGGTGTTGGTGCATCGGGTGTTGGTGCATCGGGTGTTGGTGCACCAGGTGTCTGTGCAGCAGGCGTAAGTGCAGTGGATGTTGGTGCGGTGCAGCAGGTGTTGGTGCAGAAGGTGTTGGCGAAGAAAGTGTTGGTGTAATAGGTGTAGGTGTTGGTGCATTGGTTCAGCTAGTACTGGTTCGGACAGTGTTGGTTTAGCAAGCTCAGGTAGTGTTTAGTGCGGTCAGCGTTGTTGCAACAGGTGTAGATGTAGGTGCAGCTGCTGTGGGTCTTCGTGAAGGTAATGCTGTTGCAGCTAGTGCCGGTGCAGATAACTGCACAGCGATTTGCTCTTGATACGTTAATTTGCGATATGCAAGTATGACAGCCTGCACTTCAAGAGATTGCACTGTGTTGCTGTTGTCAGACTGGCTGGCGCTCGGAAGAATGAGGTCCTCTGTTTTCCTCCCGTGTTCTCTTCCTTGTCTAGGGATCACATCATCCCGATCTACAGGCCATGAAGAAGTTACAGTAATCAAATTGAAAACAAATGTTTGATTTGGTTTGTGTAACTTCTTTATCACCGAGAAGATGATATTATCTGCGAAAATTGTCTAATGGTTCTCCATTCCCTTGGTCCCTAGTGTGGAGGGGTGAGACGTGAAGGAGAGTGGGAGGAAGGAGAGACAGGTACATGTAATTTGTCGGACGGCTACCAAACCAGAAATCCCCGGTGGGATAGCTGGAGGTTGGCTTTATTTCGTGATCTTTAGACGGAGAGACAGATACTTGAGAGAGAGACAGAAAGACAGACAAACAAACAGACATAGAGACACAGACAGAGACACTCAGACAGAGACACTGGCAAAAAGAAAGAGATTGAAGTAGGCCTAGAGGGGGAGAGAGAGGGAAGGCGGAAATTATTTTATCCATGTATAGTTGTATACACATATGCATGTACATACATGTAAGACACATGAGCCGGCATTCAAAGACCTAAGGATCGTTATCTGTCGTCACCGTGGAGTCATAAAGGTGATAATATCTGCGATAATTGTTTAACGGTTCTGCGTTGGTCCCTTGGGGGTTAAGAGCGTGAAGGAAAGAGTGAAGGAGAGACGGAGAGAGGTGCTCTGTTTTCCTCCCGTGTTCTCTTCTTAATTGTCTATAGCGATCATAAAGAAGTTACAGAAATCAAATTGAAAACGAATGTTTGATTTGGTTTGTTTAACTTCTTTATGGCCGAGAAGATGATATTACCAAACCAGAAATCCCAGGTGGGGTAGCTGGAGGTTGGCTTTTCACGTGGTCTTCAGAAGGAGAAACAGAGACCTGTGAGAGAGACAGAGAGAGAGAGACAGACAGACAGACAGAGACAGAGACTGAGACAGACAGAGACAGACAGACAGACAGATACAGATACAGAGACAGATACAGATACAGATACAGAGACAGATACAGAGACAGATACAGAGACAGATACAGAGACAGACAGACAGACAGACAGGCAGACAGACAGGCAGACATAGAGAAACAGAGACACACACACAACCAGAGAAAAAGACAAAAGGAGAGATATTGAAGTTGAGGGGGAGAGAGAGGGAGGGTGGAGCAATTCGATGACTGTTTACCTTGCTGGCTCTTAAATTACACTTTTCCCCAGCCAGATTTAGTCGCATAATAAGATGCCCTTCTTCCACATAGAAACGCGTTAAACCAGACATATATGTTAATAGTTTATGCTATGATCAGTTCTCCTAATCTTCTCCTCAAATAGTTTATGAAACTAGCACTTGCATCGCGCAGGTTCTCAAACTACATGTGCGCAGTAAAGCAGCTGCCTATATACTACTGTAAATTACTATCAACCACACTAGTAAAAAATATTATTAGGACAAGAATTTCGTGTAGGCCTACATGTACAGTACATGTACCTCGCAAGCTGATGAGCCTAACGTTGGATGACCATGCAGCGCGACTTAATGAGAGAACTGCAGACTAATGATTATCTTAAATCCCTAACGACCCGTTCCCTGTGGCGTGTTAGCTCCGCCCATGTCATTAGCCCATCCCCATTGAAGAGAGAATCGAGCTCAGCTAGAGACCGTTTCCAGCTCAAGAAAGCGTCAATCTCTCTCTACGTCACGCTCTAAACTAGCATTAATCAAGCGCTAGCGAACCGTTACTGAAGCTAAAACCAATTCTCTAGAGCCGGCGGTACTGTACCTGTCAAAATTACCGGCCCATCTCCCATCTTTCTCTCCTCTCAAAGACCATTGAAAGACTAGTTTCACTCCAGCTACTCCCCTACTTTGAGCAAGCTGCAGGCTTTTGCAGGCCGCCCAGTCTGGCTTCAGAGGCCACCATTCCACCGAAACTGTTCTCTGTCTTACACTCTCATCTATCTCTTCTGGAGCTTTTTTATGTCTCATCTGCATCTGACATGGTTGACCATGAGGTCTTGCTTCAGCGACCAACTCTCCTGTGGCCTCTCTGGTGTTCCTCTTCTTTGGTTTAAATCATACCTCTCTGACCGATCACAGCTGGTTGTCCTTGGTGAAACCAGGACTCAGTGGACAGAGGTCGAATTTGGTGTTCCCCAGGGCTCGGTGCTCGGTCCCATCCTATACATCCTCTTCACTGCTGATATCCCGTCTCTATTCACTAAACATGTGGCAAATGGCCATCTTTATGCAGATGAGGCTTTAGTACATGGTCCGTCAACTGATCAACTCTTCCTTGTTCGCTCCATTGACCATCTTGTCTCTGACCTTCACTACTGGATGTGGACTAACCGTCTCTGCCTAAACACTGCTAAGGCTCAGTTGATCTGGTTTGGGACTAGACAGCAGCCTGCTAAACTCAACTTTCCATCACTGACTGAGAAATTCCCTGCTTACACCTACTCTTGCATCGTCCGCAACTTGGGCGTCACACTTGACTCCTCACATTCACAGATCATATCTCCAACATGACTCGCTCCTGCTTCTTTCAACTGAGACGTCTCAGGGCCATCAGACGCTCGGTTTCACTTTCTGTCTTTACCACCGTAGTTCACGCATTTGTCTGCTCACGCTTGGACAATTGCAACTCGCTCCTCATGGGTTTCTCTAAGCAGCGTCTCCCCCTTCAATCAGTTCTAAATGCTTCTGCTAGGCTCATCGCTTGACTTCCCGCTTTGCCCATATCTTACTTACATGATTGATGCTATGCACTGGCTGCCTATTGCCACGCGCATCCGTTATAAAATCCACCTCCTTGTCTCTAAATCTCAGCAGGGTTCTGCCCCAAAATATCTCTCCAACTATTTGCCAAAGCCGCTATCTGCACCTCCTTCTCGCTCACTGTGCTCTGTGAATCGGCTTGATCTTTTTGTTCTCAGGGCTAAAACTGCCTTCAGGTTGACTGATATTTTCCCCACGGTTAGTTACCCCCCGGAATTTTTGAGTAACTTCGATGTCTGTGGGCAGGGGGAATTGTCTTAGTAGGGGAGAAGTGTCCGGGGGTAGCTGTCTGGGGCAATATGTCCGGGGGAATATGTCCAGGGAGGTAAATGCCCGCCATTCCTCGACCCAGCACCGGGCGTTTGCTGCAGTGGGACCCACGATCTGAAATGACCTTCGCTTTCTGCTGAGGGCTCCACTAATGACTGGTTTTTCCTAATCGGTTTCGCGTTCTCTAAAGACATTCTGTTTTCCCAGGGCTTCTGTGCTAAGGATGCCACTGGATAGTTAGTTATTCTCTGAGAGCCTGAGAGGCGCTCTATATATTTCCATAGACAATACAATACAATACTTACTTGGTATTCTTTGACCAAGTAAACACTACTCCAGACTGGCCGCCATTTTGTCTGTAATTTTGCTTTCTTTGGCAGTACTATGTACAGGTATGTGTCCTTAGTTCCATCGCATTCCATGCTCCAGAAAATGTTAATTAAGACTCTAAAATCATGCTTCTATCACATACGTGACCTTAATTACAGCCATTCAAAGATACTTGTCCGCCATTTTGTCCGCCATCTTGTTTTTTGGCAGTACTACATATGTTTTTTTAGTTCCATCGCATTCCTTGACCCCGAACATGTTAATTTCGACTCTAAAATCATGTTTCCATCACATACATGACTACTTACAGCCATTCGAAGATACTTGGCCGCCATTTTGTCCGCCATTTTGTTTTTTGGCAGTGCTACATATGTTTCTTTAGTTTCTTCGCATTCCTTGACCCGGAAAACGTTAATTTGGACTCTAAAAGCATGTTTACATCACATACATGACCTTACTTACAGCCATTGGAAGATATCCAGCCACCATTTTGGCCGCCATCTTGTTTTTCCATGCAACCGCTAAAAATCCAGCTTCCTAATCGCGATTTTCGTTTTCAGCAGGGTCAAATTAGTCTAGAAACACCTGTTAGGAAATTGTTACATGATTTGCTTCTGTCAATTTAAGCAAGTTGTGTACATTTGAGTCATTCATTCAACATTGGCGTCCATCTTTTTGGCGCCAAAATTTGACGTTTTCCCGTGGTCCGATTTTGGTAAACTTTTAGTATGTTCATCTCCAGACCTAATGCACCCGAAAATCATCAAAAAACGTTTTCTTGCAATTTTTTTGGGGTCAAATCGTATATTGACCCGACTAGTAGCTCCATAATGTGGATTAATATATCCAGGTACAACCAGCCAATCTATTAGTAAAATTTTGAAACCATGAAAGCTGCTTCGCCACCATTATCACTCATGTCATGGTGTATCCTGTTATTAAAAACCATCTATCTTAAGATGATCTATCAAATTATCGTCTCATTTTAACTCTCAATTTCATTTCCAAAAACTTTTAGAAAAGCAGTTGACAATGGCCTGCGATGTTAACACTTTTTCATCCAATACATTCCTTTATAATCCGCCTTTCTTAAAGTGCCATTCAAATGAAACTGCACTACTTACTATTCACATACACATAATCAGCTCCACAGGTAAAAAAAGTAACTGCTCTCATTCTGTTTGGATCTATCTGCTAAATGCCGGTAAATACCCGACCCGTACCCGTTGCACGTGCCGAAAAACCTGTACCTGTACCCGACACGCATAAAAAATAACTACCGCGGGTATTCCTACACCCATGCATTACTGGCTGTGCCATAAGTAGGCCGTCCCTTTGTTCCATTCCCGTAATTATCCAATAGGATTACAACTTAGCATTTATTTGTAATAATAATAATTATTATAAGCTAATGGTGACAATGATGATGATCATGGCTACGACGACGACGAGAATGATGATGATGATCATCATCATCATCACCATCATCACAACAGCAACGATAACAACAATGATAATAAATAATAACAATAATAATGATAATAATAATAATAATAATAATAATAATAATAATAATAATAATAATAATAATAATAATAATAATAATAATAATAACTAATAATAATAATAATATTCTTTATTATTTCAAACCGACAGACGCAGTAAGATTACATTGAAACATGAAAGCACAATCAAATTCTTAATTAAACACACGGTTTGGCAGCCATGCAACGCGGCGCCCTAGAGGGTTGTTACGGGAATCGATCCGCGTACCTTATGCTCTCCTGGCCATGAGTGTTACCACTACTCGATCCCCCTTTTTCATCATCAGTTTTCAAGCATTGTGTTTCTCTGCAATAATGAATATTTCTTAATGGCCTCAGACTATAGCAATATTAAGATAATAATAATAATAATAATAATAATAATAATAATAATAATAATAATAATAATAATAATAATAATAATAATAATAATAATAATAATAATAATAATAATAATAATAATAATAATAATAATAATAATAATAATAATAATAATAATAATATGGGCGCCATCCTGAAGAAAAAGGAATGGGGAGACGACCATCTTCAGACCGCCGATTCAAGATGACACCACTGATTGGTGTGCAAGCGATCGCCAGCAAGAACAGCCCGCCGCTTTGCGGTCAATGACCTTGTGTGGAGGGCACTCGTGAAGGCGGACATACCCCGCTCAAAAGACCGGACGAAGCCACCTTCGTCCCCTGGGCCAAGAACAGATATATCGCCTTGGACTTCACTGCCGTCCACACCTGTGAGGCCTCCTATCTCCACCTGTCCTCATCGGCGCCCGGAGGGGCCGTGGAACATGCTCCGGACCTCAAGAGCGGCAAGTACGCAACGCTCCCTGCCTCACATGAGTTCGTACCGATTGCGGTTGAGACAATGGGCTACATTAACCGCGCTGGCCGGGAGTTCTCGGTAGGGTGGGCCGCAGTTCGCTATCTCAGGCGATCCAAGAAAGACAGTTTATCTCTTCCAGAGACTCTCAATTTGCTTCAACGCTTTAACGCCATTGCTTCTAGAGGCACCTTCACACCACACCTCGGAGACGAGGACGGCATTCTCCAAGCTTAAACACACTTATGCTATATTGTTTCTTAAAGCCTGAGGGATTTTTTTTACCTCGGTCGTTAAAAAAACTAATTACAACAATTGGATAGTACCTACTAATTAGTCCTTCACGTGCAGGTCTGCAGATCGCGCGACACATCTTCTCCATTCGTCTCTGTCCATCGCCAGCTGATGGAAGTCTTTCAACCTCGTCCCACATACCTATGTATCCTCTGACGGTCTCCGATCAATTCTTTCGTGGTCATCTCCTTCGCCTTTTCTTTTTCAGGAACATAGATTGATTGGCTTTTCTGTCCTAGCAATTTCAATCTTATTTTTCTGATAGTTTTCTCGGTACTCTCTTCCACCGTCCGCAATCTTGTACTTTTCTTCGATAATTTATCACGTCCTGAGACATGTAGCATTCTCTTCAGCTACCCATGATGTGTCTTTTATAATAAGTCATCGGACAGAAGTAGGTCTTAGGTCTCAGGAACCTACACAACACAATGACATTATAAAGACGAATCTTAGTTTACATACGCCTACTGCACCTTTTGTTCTTCCATAATTCTTTCCATATCCTTTCTAATCTCAAAACCGCAGTTTTGTCTTCCCATTGCGTATCTTTACCTCCTTTTCACAATTGATGTCCTCTGTTATCATGTAATCGAGGTAACAGAAGTCATCCACGGTTCCAAGCTCTCTATGTCATGATCCTGTCAGTTATATTCCATTTTCTACTGTCTTGTTCGCTGCTTTTTATCGGTTGATAGTGAGTACCACCATCGCCCCTCGTCTGATGCACCTCCAAGTATTGTCATATTCACTCACTTCAGTCCATTATAACCACCCATCGTCACCCTCATCATCACCCAATCCATAACCAGGGCAAATATGATTGGTGACAAAACACAACCCTGTCGTACTCCTGTCACGATCCAAAACCATTCACCCATATCTTCCTATAATTATATTAATATCAGTGTAATGTGAGTATACTGACGTCGACAACAGATATATGTCATCCACCAGAATTGATAAAGGAAAAATCTCAGAATTAATAACATTATCATCCGAATTTTCTAAGCTTCGACGACCGTTAACAAAGGGTTAAAGATGTGATGTCATGTGCGTGTCAGTAGTTTTTGACCTAACATTTGTGTAAAACTTTGAAGAAAGCAAACGGTTAGGTTTTGCATTGATTTTCTGCAGATTTAACTACGGTTGCTTCAATAACTCACTTAATAATATCATCAAGAGATATCTGCACAAACTACAAATCATCAACTGGTCCAACCTCTGTTCCCCAGTTAAAAATAAAGTTTCTTTTACATAGTAAGTTATCTGTGATACATTTAGGATGTTTACATCAAGATAAAAGCAGAAGACCTACTTTTGAAGAACTCATTGAGCTGTTCGATAGCACTCGCACTGATGAAAGTAAGTGAACGTTTTACATGATAAACCTACCTCCGAAACATACTCTGAGAATCTACAACAAATTATATCCATCGAATGCATGTCTTAGATTATTTTATCAATTCGTGTTGCATTAGTTTTAATCACTTTCTGGAATTCATTTTCATAGATTTCTGTTTCTTTCATTTTAGAATATGACTGCGTTGAGTGTATTCATCTCAGAATGTGTGCTCTTCTCAAAATATTCGTTCATCTGAGAATATGTGTTCATCGGAGAATTTATTTTCCTCTGAGAATTAGTTTTCGTCTGAGAATATTTGTTTGTATTTGTGTATGTGCGCTGTCGGGAATTTATCTGATGAACAATCAAAAAAATGTTTAGAATTTAAGTTTGAGCGCTAAATGAGTATGCAATTGGTATGCAAATAGACAAAAAGGACCCTACTCTCCTACGAGCCAGTTTTCTGTCTTAGGTCCAACCATTACATCGATTATTAATTTCTCATTGCACGAGGGATCTTTCCCATCTGCTTTTGCTCATGCCATAGTTCATCCTCTGCTTAAGAAACCTTCTCTTGACCTTGACGACCTGTCAAATTATAGACCCATCTCAACCGTGAATTTTATATCTAAAATCCTTGAACGGATAGTCATGAATCGCATGCAAACTCACCTATCAATAAAATCACTACTGTAATCTCCCCTTTTCAATCGGCTTATCGTAAGTTTCACTCAACAGAATCCGCACTTGTTGCTGTTCATTGTGACCTTGTGTGCTCAATGGATAAGGGTAAGTTTACAGCACTTGTTCTTGACTTGTCTGCTGCTTTTGATACTGTGGATCGTTATCTTCTTCTTCATCGCCTCAAGCACTGGTTTGGGATCTCTGGTCCTGCATTAAATTGGTTTAGTACTTATCTTAGTCCACGCACTCAGTCAGTGTAGGGGCCTATTTAAATGGTAATTATTCAATATTCATCTAGTACTTTGTTGGCATGTGGTGTTCCACAGGGTTCTGTGCTTGGTACTCTTTTGCTTACATTATACACCACACCACTAGGAACATTGCTGGGTAGTCATTCACTGGGATATCATTTCTATGCTGATGATACTCAGATCTAGGCCTACATTTCATTTGACAGTCTGTCATGTGACTCATCTGTGCAGCTGTTATCTGCTGTCTTTGACGAGGTACAGTCTTGGATGGCAGCCAATAAACTCCTCCTTAACCCATCAAAGACTGAATTTCTGCTACTAGGCACTCCACAGAAACTTAAGAAATTTGTTGACTCCATTTTTGAGCTGGCTGATGCTGCTCGTAATTTAGGCGTCGTTTTCAATTCTACCATGTCTCTCACTGGCCATGTTAACAATATATGTAAGTCATCATATATTTTCATTCGTGATATACGCAGAATTTGGCGTTATGTGCCCATGTCTGCAAGGTTATCTCTGGCAAATGCATTGGTTTCCAGTCACTTAGATCACTGTAATTCGATTCTTACTGGTATCAATAAGGCAAACATCCTGAAGCTGCAGAGAGTGCAGAACTCTTTGGCTAGAGCCATAATTAATACATCAAATATCAACATAGTACCCCTGTCCCTAAATCCTTGCATTGGCTTCCTGTTCAGCAGAGAATCATTTTCAAATTGGGGCTCATCGTTTATAAAACTTTGAATTCTGGCCAGCCACAATACTTAAAATCAGTTCTTACTCCCCAGACTTATCATTATTCAACGAGGTCATCTGTTTATCTTTGTCTGGTTATACCTAAGTCCAGAACTGTTCTTGGTGAACGAGCTTTTTCGGTAGCTGGACCTACTTTTTGGAACTCTCTTCCTGTGTCTGTCCACTCTGCTCAGTCGCTTTTGTCATTTCGTTCTCAACCTAAAACTTACCTCTTTCAAATCACTTATCCACCATAGGCTGCCTCTCTGTTTACGGATTGACCTTCTGGATTTTGACCTGATTACGGCTTGGTTTTGGTGTGCCATTGGCTGATGCCTTGTGCATTTGACACCGGCGCAATAGAAGTTACTAATTACATTACATTACTGTTTTGGTGACAATTTTAAGTAAGGAATCACTTGTGATGTAGAGTGGATTAGCTTGTGGTCGAGTGGTTGTTCTCCTAAATGGGAAAAATACCACTGCGATTGTAGCTCAAGGTGTTGCGTCCTATGACTACCTTTTACAAATGGTTTATGAGTCCTTTGCTTAACTTAATAAGAGCCTACTTCATCAAAGCTAGCAGGCCTTTCAATTTCTTGAAATTTATATCCATTAGTTGCCTGAGTTAACTCAACCAATCTATTATTCGATGCTTCTAAACAAATATGTTTAAACAGTTGACACTATAAAAAATTATAACGTTATGGCTATACTGATTTTCAGCATACCGTTTATTAGGTTTTCTGAATAAGTCAATGAAGATGACGGATATTGGACAGAGAGCTGCAAACCAACGTAGAAAAGAGACAGAATGTCCAATCTGCATGAACACATTCACAGATCCAAGAATGTTGCCATGTACTCACACATTCTGTGTCCAGTGTCTTAAACGCATGTCAGATGCAGCGAAGAACAAACCAGGAGACAAGATGCCTTGTCCTTTGTGTCGCAAAGAGTTCATCATTCCGGTAGATGGAATGAATGGTGTGCAGAAAAACTCTTTCGTGCAAAACGTCTTAGAGTTCACGACACCAATGCAAACGGTGAGTGCCGCCTTCATTTGTGATATGTGTAATAAATGGAATGAGGGCAAATCAGGAAAAATATCAACAGCCACGATGAGATGCTTACAGTGTCATGATAACTACTGCGAGTTTTGCGCCAAGCTTCATCAATTTCAGAAACTGAGTAGAAATCACCAATTGGTAAGTATTGGACTTGATACAATATCAGCAATGAAGAGATCTTTTGCTGTGAAATACTGCAGCGAACACACTCAGAAACCATTAGACTACTACTGCGCGGAATGCAAGGAAACGTTCTGCGTTTCTTGCCTTGTTGAAGGTCATAAGTTGCACGATTCGAAAGATGTCACCAGAGTCGATGAAGAATTTTGCCAAACGATTGCTAAGATTTCGAATTACAGGCAAGAAATGCTCTCAATTAGAAAGATAACGGAAAAGAGAAAAACAGAATTTCTCAAGAAAATAATGGAAGAAGAAAACGAAATTCATAAAAGGAATCAGGATCTAAAAGATATGATAGATCAACATACAAAATATGTCTTGAATAAATTATATGTAGTAAAATCAAATCATCTTAAAGAATTGAATATTGAAATGGGAGAAATTCGCAGATGTTGCAAAAAACTGAATAGTTTTGAAGCTGATTGCAGTGAACTGAGATCGAAAGGATCGGCCAGCGACATCTGCAGTTCGATTGACGAAATACTTGTTAAAGCAGATGAATTAGAAAGAGATCACGAAGCATTGGTTAGTGTTCAACGACGATCAGTCGTAGTTTCTTTCGAGACAACAGATCTAAGTGACGTATTACAGAAGTCCTGCAATAACGTTTTGGGACAAATAAGAGGTAATTTTGCGAAACTTAAATACGTTTCTTATCCTCTTTGCAGTGCGACATCAAACTTTTTAGACGGGCTAAAGTTTCATGTTTGTAGGAATGCACATGTTTCACAACCTCTGTTCGAGTTTCGGAAACTCAACTGGTTCCTTTTCTGAAAGGCTTGAAGTGATGAAATCGTACCTGTAATTGTAATTTCGAGATTTCTACAGCGCCCAATAGAAATTATAAATAAGTCGGTAAGGTGAAATCGGTTCTACATCAAGATCCAGCAATCAGGCATTCGGAAAGCTAAAACTGTTTCAGGTATGACGGCTAAGTTGGATGTTGTTCAATACTGAAGCGAGAGAGGTATCGGGAAGATGGAGATTCAGGATAGGATTTATGAAGGCAATCTTTTCAGTTTTTAGTGCAAGACCTGTGGAGAGATAGCAAGTGGTGGGCTGAATTATAAATTTATCTTATGCCACAGAAGTGGAACAGTTATGACTATGGAGCGATTTCCAAATTTGATTAATACCGGCGTGGTTATCCTATAGGCCTAATCGATAAAAGTTTTATTAGGCCCTATATCCTCCTTGACCCCTTTCCTGGCTTCGTCTCCTGGTCTTATCTTCAAAAATTTTGGAAAAATACATCTGTGTGGTCTGTACTGTCGTTCAGTGCCTCCTGTAAGCTCGCCCCTTTAATTGCACTCTACCACATCCTTGTCCGTGCCTTGAATTTGTCCAGCGCCTTCTGTAGTAATCTATCAGTTCCACCTTAAGAATATTTAGCACAGTAAACCATTTAGAAGAGAGTTAATTATTCTTTGTGTGCATTTCTGCAACGCCGTCGTTCGAACATCTCCATCAAACCAGCCCAATTTTCTCGCGTAATTTCACCTGCTGTCATTTGGCTGCGGTGGAAACGTTATATAAATTTCTCAAGTAATATAATGCTAATATCGTAATCGTAATCGTAATCTCCAAACTTCTAAAGCGCCACTCGAAGGCCAAGCGCAGGACACCAGCCTATTCACGAGCGCTACGTCATATCAGAGGGGGTTTCCAGGGAGTAGTCCAAAAGAGGTCCGAGTCCGTTTCCAGAAGTCCAAACCAAATCATAATATTCATTGACGTCAGCAAGAGCGTTGATGTGTTGCATCTGGAGTTTATACTTTATTAAGATTAGGCAAACTAATAAATGTCAATTCAACTGTTAGCAATCACCATATTTCTTTTACTGCTTTCAGACAGAATCCACTGCACAGGTTAGGAACTATGAAGTTATCGTTGGATTTGAAATAATTCGATGAAATGATAGCAATAGAAATGATAACACATGCTGAGCTCAACTTTCATTTCTCAATGTATTTGTCTTTTCAGTTGAAATAAAAACCATTGCACATTCTGAGAACTATGCAGTTGTCGTTGGATTAGATGGTGGTCGGACTATAACAAATGACGTCATAAAAATAAATCTACATCGGTCAAACGAAATCTCAACACAAAAACAAATACCGACTACAATGTGGGTCGAAGCATTCGCCGCCGTTTACTGCAACACGATATATGTAACTGGAATAGGAGACAATGACGATGAAATCTGGAAATACAACATCACTTCCAGTTGGATGAAATGTGCTTCTTTAGTTCAAGGCCGACGCAGACACAGCGCAGCGTTTATCGACGAAGTTTTGTACATATGTGGAGGATTTGTGGATTCAAATGAAAGCGTTCTTGACAGCGTTGAAGCCTTTGGTGCAGTCAGTAACAAATGCGCCTCAATAGGAAAGTTAGTTCATTCCTTCGATAGCTCAGGCAACTGTGTTCCATTCAAGAGCTCACTCTACATATTTGGTGGAACAGATACAGATTACAGGATGTTTAATCACGTTCAAGTGTACAACACCAAACTGAACATGTGCACTCTTCTTTCAAAACCAATGCCAAGCAGCTACATCTTAATGCGAGCTGTACTTTGGGAGACATCTGTTATTTTGCTTGGACACCATACTTGTTTCATATTCAACTTTGAGACGGAAACGTGGCAAGAAAGAAAACAGTTCAAGACCGATGTTCATCACTTTGGTTTGGCTCTTGAGAATGGACGAATCTTTGTCATCGGTGGAGGAATCTGCCAATCAGATGAGAATGGCAAAGTGACATTCCGATGCAGAGACGACGTACGTTATGTTCCTCTTCAGAACATCCTCGATGATAAACCGATTGAGTGGAAGATTCACGGGAAATTGCCAAGGCCAGCCCTTGTACATGCTTGTGCAAACATGCGATGTTCAGTGTAGCAAATAATACTTGCATTTTCTTCTATATGGTTAAACGTTTACTTACAGTACATAATGGCATCAATAGTTTAATTAACACTTAGGATTTTCTTTTATCGTGACCGTACCTAATCGTTTGCTCAATGTAGTAATACTAGGTTGGAAGAGGTCAGTTGGATTCCCTCACCACACATGGACAAGAGCACTTTACTGGTTACTGATATAAAAATCTTGGTCAAAACGAGTGTTAACAGCGTTACACAAATTATATTCCTCATATGCCATGTAACGTTAATGTGCCAAAAATAATTTCTATTGATGCCGCAAGTCTTCATAAGATGTCGCTAAACTGAGGGCCCTATTCTTATGTTATTGCTACTTTATTATATGTGGCCTTTAAATTAGCATATACTAACGGCGATTAATTAGGCCTAGGCCCTACTGCTAAGCTAATTTCGCTCACGCCTCCAAAGAAGCACGTCATTCCGTCTCCGAAGATTTAAGCATGATGTTACATTAAAATAAATTTTCGAATATTTACTCTTGTCTTTTAATGTATTGGAGATATTTTTGCTATAGTTGAATATTACTGTATTGTACTATGTTCGGACATTTACGAAGCGCTTTTAGCGGGAGAGCATGCATTCAGAAGCGCTCCCAGTGCGAGAGCCCCCTTGAGAAAAAGTAAGCTTTGAGAAAGGTAAAAGAGGATGAGACCTTACCTGAGAGAATAGAACGAATGGACGGTGAAAGCTCATTCCAAAGGGCAGGACCAGTGGAAGAAACATACTTAGATTGAGCCAGTGACGTCCTGACACAAGGAACGAGGAGGTCCAAACGGTCAGAGGAACGAAGAGAACTGAGAGAAGCAGCAGAGCGAGGGCGATGATTTAAGTCAAATATTTCGGAGCGAAACAAAGATGAGCCTTAGAGACAAGGATGAGGACCTTTAATTAGATGCGGGCAGAAAGCAGAAGACAGTGGAGTTCTTCTGCCATAAAGGTGGTGATATGTGAGAATCAAGGAAGACGGGAAATTTGTCTAGCAGCGGCACTGAGAACGGACTGAAGTGGAACGAGACGGACAGACCAATAAGGAGGGAATTGCAGTAGTCAAGTCTAGAGCAATCGTAAAGTTACAACGACTGCCGGGGTTGTTGACGTCGGCCTTGAATAATGCATTACCAAGGATGGAAGGACATTCTCTCAGTCTTATTGATTAATGTGAAAAAAAACATTGTAGTTAAAAAGTGCGTGAAGATTAAAAAAATAGTATAAATGACTCTTGCAAATATGAAGCGAAAATAATCTAATTATCCTAGTGTTCGTTACATAGAATCATGTCTTATTGTTCCTTACCTTACACTACAAAACCTACCACGAACGTTCACCCACCCAAGTAGGCTACTAATGGGGCTCAGTACTATTTAACTTTCAAGAAACTGCCAACCTTGCATCGCCCTAGGATTAGATAGTGCCTTATTTTTCGGATTCAGTTACCTGAAACTGGTTTTACGGCTAGACAATTGTGTGGTGGATCATTGAAAGAAACCGATGGAACAACCATAATATATGACCTCATTCATTTCCACCTGTTCTGTCAAAATGAGTCGTTTTGTGATTACAGTCTAATGTAGATTTCACTGCACCGTATCTTCAAGCTGTTATCTATCTCGATCGTTGGCTGAAATTACCTGAACAATTGCTACCTGTATAGTTGACTACACACTTCATTGTTGGACTTTGACGATCATGCCCAGTGTTTATCTGATTTCATTGCATCGAATAACGTATCGTCTGTTTGTTATCAATCGACCGTTGGCTGACATCGCCTAATTATTGAACAATTGCTACCTGTTGTTGACTACATGCTGTCCGCGTAAGTGTTGGGCTTTGACGATCATGTAATTGTAATCTAACCGTAAACTCCAAATCGTAATCTCGAGATTTCTACAGTGCCCAAAAAGCGAAATCCCAGGAGCCAGCTTATTCACAGCAATCACAGGCGCTCAGTCAAATCATAGTCGATAGGCGGGGGAGGGCGAAATCGGTTCCAGGGCAAGATCTAAAAGGGTCAATCATGCGGACAATCAGACGTCTAAGGTGGGTGGTGTATAAGGTTGAAATGGCGATGGAGGTAAGGACAAGAGGAGGAATTGGGAGAGGATTTGTGAGAGAGCAAATTCTATCCATGCACTGCGCACCTCTGGCCTATTTCTTTTTCCGATGGGTATCAAAAGTGAAAGCGGAATGCAAATAAGTTCAGGATTAGTCAGAGTTTGGAGAATAGGTTTACTTTAAACTGAATACTACTCACCTCAATTTATCTCAGAAATGTCGTGACATATTTTTTTATAGCAAGTGATGCGAATAAAAATTTGAAACGAAAGTAAAAATAAAGCCGTGGGGAAATTATCCGTCAGTTTCCCAATGACGCAGAAGTATTGAGTAAACAGTAAGATCGACGATTCGTTGACATAGTGGGACTAAAGTTATCGTTCCCGGCTATCAGATATTAACAAATAGCGTGATGTATCATAATGCAACGATGTGTTTAACCCATTTACCGCCGCTATTAGAAATAGCCACCGGATTAAGCTGTAATTGATACTAGGTCATCAATATGAAGCTAATAAACTTCTGACAGGGCATTTTTATTGGAACTAGGCCTATATGTAGTGTCCTAGTTATAGGACGTTGCGTTTTCGCAACATCGGCGGGAAAGATGTATTTGTTTATAATAATAATGTTCTATTACATATCAATTGTGTTCGTGTTCATTTCAATAAAAATGTTTGTGCTTGCTGTAAACTGAATCAAGTTCAATGTCACTGTTTCTATGGTAGTCAGCAAGGCACTTGGCGTGCATGCGATACACGTGTATTACGTGGTTCTGTGGCAAAACCGACAACGCAGTCGACGACCATCTTCGTTCTTGGCTATGATGTGCAATGCTGTGCATCATAGGCGTAGACTCTGGGGGGAGCCGGGGCACGTGCCCCCAATAATTGAGGTGGACTGTACATTCAATGCAACAAGTGTAGAATGAAGAACCAAATAACCCCGCCCCTATTTTGGACAAGTGTACGCCAGTGCTGTGCATAGGTCTGCAGTGTACTCTGTGTTATCATGCTAAACACCTCGTCATCCCAAACTTCTTAAAAGACTCGCTCTTGCTTATCACCTTTGTGATCAACTGCCACATCTTTATCTTCTCCTTGTTGAGAGGGCTCAATGTAAATTTTGGATCTTGGCATTGCCAATCCTCTTTCGTTGGCTTAGAAGACTTAGGCGGCTTTGAAGGTAGTCGTTGCTTTTTGGCCGACAAGGGCGTTCAATCCACTAACTCTTCCATCGGCGTATGAGTATCGGACACGAGATCAGTCTGCCGCCTGGAAGACTTCGAAGATATTCTGGAGCTGTGTCCTTCGAATAAACATGCTGCAGTGGTTCGTCTGACCTTTCCGCATGCTGATGCCTGGAAGACTTGTACCTTGCAGACACCCGTGGCTTTCATCTTGACGTCGATTGCGTTTCACGCGAGGTTTGCCTAGTGGGCGGTGACCGTTGGTTTGACATTGATGCATCAGTGTAATGGACTTCCACATGCCCGGTAACGTCTTCTGGCATCACATCGGTAGTCATGATCTCATTTTCGTCAAAGTGTTCGCTATCGCTTTGCTAATCAACTTAGGATGGGGGTGGTGATATCATCTTCCTCAAATATCACTGGGACGGCCTCCCTCAAGCAATAAAACTTCTTCCTCAGCCTCCTCTGAAAAATCAAATGTGCATCTTTCAAAAGTATGCCCAATGAAGAGTGGCAGCACTGAGCACGCCATCATTTATGAATCACTAAACTGAAATTATTGTTGTAAGTAATCGTAAACTGACGTAAGTTTATCTGAATTACTAGGTGTCACACTGTGCATATCGTTTTTCCGCCGAAGTTGCGAAAACGCAACAATGTGTATATATCGCATTCCGCCGAAGTTGCGAAAACGCAAAATCGAAATTTCGGACATTGGGGTATCGGCATATAATGAGACATACTATTAATAAACAAATAATATTAAATACTCACCTAAGTACCAGGCACGTAACTAGGATTTTTCGTTTGGGGGGGCTTAAACCTTGAATATGGCAACATTTATACAGTGTTCATACGAATTTTAGCCGTAAGCATACAACGGCTTGACTTGTTTGGGGGGGCTTCAACTTCGTTTGGGGGGGCTTAAGCCCCCCCAAGCCCAACGCTAGTTACGTCCCTGCTAAGTACTTCAAAAGAGACAGGATCGCTTCTGGGAAATATAATGTCTTATGGCAAAAGAAAATTCTTGAACAAAACCACTAGTTAGACGTCAAAAACCACGAATTATGCGCAACTCAAAAAAAATTGCAGACAACAGCAAACAATATATTTTTGATACCAGCAGACGTAATGAACACCCAGGAATTAAGTCAAAAAGAATTTGCGTGAATTTTTCGTGTCTTGATTTTTTTTCAAATTTCCAAACAGTGCGTTGCGTTTTCGCAACGTTGGCGCCAAATGGGTTAAGAAGCGCAACCTATGGAAACTTTCTAATTGGCGTTCAAGACCAAGAAACACAATTCCATCATCAAAGAAGAGAGTCTTCAGCCGTTGACGAAATATTGCAATTGCAATGGAGAGCTCATGGTTGGTTGTTCTCGGTTCTTAACCGTTTTCAAAGTCACAGACCAAACTCTGCAATTATTCCATACTGTTCCGGAAACGTGGAAAGAAAGAAAACAGTTCAAGACTGATGTTAGGCCTACTAACTTTGATTTGGCTCTTGAGAATGAAAGAGTCTTTATCATCAGAGGAATCTGGAAAAAGGATAAAGATGGCACAGAAATAAAGAAATGCAGAGACGATGTACGTTATGTCCCTCTTTGGAATATCTTCGAAGATAATCCGATTGAGTGTAAGATTCATGCAACATTACCTAAACCATATCTGATACACACCTAGGCCTACCTAAAATTGACTTTACTTTTTCCTTAAGACAAAAGAACAGCATCTGCTTTCACTGCATCGTGTCTCAATTTGTGTATACCAGTCAATAATACATCATCTACTCATAGTGTAGTTTCTTTTTTATACAACTTAATAATCAGGTGTATTATGGGTCGTTTACTCTAGCGTCGTCACTTGTGTACCGACTTCATTCACCAGCTATACCTCTGAGAGTCCTTCCTTTGGCTTTCGTTCGTTCTTTCGACGGACTATTGACCCAGATAATCCCTAGGGACCCCACCGCCATCCAGAACCACCGATGTAGCTTAGCCTAAGGGTCTATAATCTATATACATTGTTCTATGTGGGCCAACGTTAAAGGATACCGGCGGTACAATAAACATGTCAAAAAACTGATGGACAATTATACCTACGCACGCAATTCAGCTTCTGTGTCTTTAGCGGCAATTTATGACAATAATTATATAGACTAATTAGTGCATTCGTTCATTCAGAGAATTTAAGCTCTTGATTCAAAGTTACTCCACTGTCTCAAACTGTAAGAGAGAAAGAGATACGAGGAAAAGTCACCGCTAATAGACGCAGGTCAATGGACACCAATTGTCTGCGGGTACCGAGACAGATGAACTGGGTCTTAGATGGGTTCAAGAGCAAGCGATTTGAAGTCATCCACAGGATGAGAGAGAGAGTCAATGACATTGGACATTATCGATACAGAACAGTGGCGAGGCAGTGAACATAGGCATACACATCATCGGCATAGAGCTTTTGCAGGAGGCAGTTTCCGGACAGCAAGGAACTAATGCCAGCTGTGTAAAGAATGTACAGTAAAGGGCTTTCGTTTCAAGGCCTTGATTCGTAGATATCGAGACATTCAACTAGAGACAAAGACTGCAAACAGGTGAAACACTTTTTAATGTAGCCTAATTCTAAAAATGGTTTAAAAACACAGGAATCAGCTTTGTTTCAACGCTTACTTTTACACGTCGCCTGAAACACGTTCTCAACATGATTTAATGGTCCACTGGTGAAAGCATGGTTGAAGTAACTTTAGTAAGCTGAACTAGAACCCTGCTAGATAGGTAATTATTTCAGTTTTCAGAAACAGGTAGGCAGTTTATGTTTAACTGCGTCACGTCAGAGCAAAGGTAATGAGCATCGAGCTCCTTCATCCGCCATCGGTCATTATGACGATGATGTTGGTGATGCAGGAGATGATGTTGACTATCATGATGATACTGATAATAATGATGATGTAGAATACGATGAAGAGGAAAGGATTACTTTAAAAATGAAATCATCACCATTGGCTGCAGTTTATTTACACAGGAAACAGATATAAGTAAAAACAAATAGTTCTGCTTTCCTATCTTTAATAAAAGGTTCCAAAACTTTGATTTCGGTTCCCTGAATGATTTGGAAGAGACCATAAGAAAGCGATGATGTTGGCATGGGCGCCTCGAGACGTACGCACTTACGCAAGTGCGTACAGCGCTGAACGGCTAAGAAATAAAAAAAATAACAAATAAAAAAGAGATTATAAAATTATAATTAATAACTTAGGTACTAGTTTTAATATTAGGTAAACTAACAGTCTAACACCATCTAGTGAATTAATAGACTAAGTACGGTAACTTACTAACTTATAAAGCGTAGGCCTAGTAGTGATGTAATTATTAACAGCGGTTCTTTTTCAATAATTAATCTTCAAGACTTCAAGTATGATCTGTATTGTTGGACCTTGTTCGTTAGAAATCTAAATTATATCACAAAATAACGACAAGCAGCGGACCACCCCTAAAACGATTTCGACAAACCCTATTAAATTTTCGAAATGCTTCTGCTCGTAGTCGTATACCATCATTAGACGAGGCATATAGTTTTACGGTGCATCAAAGGAAATTACCGGATGGTGATGGTAGGTGAAATTTGTTCTTTGCGAAAAAATTTAAAATTTACTTTAATTTTTTTTAAATTTGTTTCAGCTTTTACAGAAATAGACTAATATAAACTTTTCAAAATTGAGAAAAACCCTATAGTTGAATAGTTGATAAGTGGTTAAATGAACTGGCATGTCTCTTGTGCTTGGTTGGTATTGGTGAGTTAAAAACTTGTAGTCGGAAGGTCTATGGAATTCCTTGGTTATGAGAAATTCGCACCAAATAACACTGCAATGCATTTTAAAAGAAAGAATTAGATGTCTGATTTTTAAAAACTGATTTTATACAATTCTGACATCCTGATTTCAAATATGTTGATGAAATTTGGCCATCACGTCATAATTTCGTACAAATCAAATTATAAGTTTATTGAATTTTACAATACCGAGAAATTATTTTCTCTTTGATACAGTGCGGAAAAAATTTATAAGAAAGGCTTATAAAAGTCCCTGATGTCAAAATCTTAGAAACAGATGACAGTGCCCAGATGTATGACAGTGCCCAGATGTTTACAATAATTTTATACAAATGGCAAAATCTTGTATACAATGAAACTGAGACATAAACTGTCTTAGGGACAGAAACGTGTTTTCTTAGATTTTCTTGCGTGTTGTTCCTCTGACGAACAATCTCTGTTCATCATCCAGCAATAGTCCACCAAATCAAAGGGGGTTTCCAGAGAGTAGTCCAAAAGAGGTCCAAGTCCGATTTCCAGGGTACCAGATCAGGAGAGGCAGAGTAGCTGTCAAGGCGGGTGTCGTTTACGGCGAGAATAATTGGAAGGCGGAGGATCAGATGAGTCAGGGTAGGAGTATTTGAAAAGGTGAGACTTCAGTTTTGAGTGGAAAGCCCGGGGGTGATAGATAGAGGAACAAGAGGAGGAGGATGAAGGACGGGTTGCAATGATGATGGAGGCACTGAGAAACTGCGGAATTCAGGGTGGAGATCATTCCAGAGGCGTGGTGCTGTGATGGATGTGGCTCGGTTGGAGAACTTGAGGCGAGTAGTGACTGGGTGTCGAGAAAGACTGAGATAGGACGATGATCGGGTGGAGCGGGTTGTCTGAATGGTGCAGAGATCACGAAGACACTTGGGCTGGGAATATTGTAGGGAGTTGTAGGTTAGTGATAGAACTTTGTAGTGGATTCGCTCTGGGATTTTTAACCAATGGAGTGATTTGAGGATGGGAGTGATATGATGATGTTTGGGCGTTCTAGTGACAGCTCTGGCTAGTGAGTTTTGAATAAGCTGTAGACGCTTGATTTGAGTGGATTCAAGATTGAGAAAAAGAGAATTGCAGTAATGAAGCTTTGAATGAACAATGGAGGTAGCAATGGTGGAGGCAGTTTTAAGGTCGAGCATGGGTCGTATGCGTCGGAGGTCACGAATGTGCATGAAGCAGGAGCGCGAGAGGTTGGAGATGTGGTTAGAGAAGAAGAGGTGTGGATCAAAAATAACACCAAGATTGCGAACAGGGGAGTCAGAGGTGAAGGTGAGAGACGATGAGTTAGTCGAAATGTTTATGGAAGGATCAGGGATTTTCTTGATTTGATCAGGAAGGCCTAGGATGATGAATTCAGTGTTGGAAGGGTTAAGGCAGAGGAGATTGGATGACATCCACTGTGAAATAAGGTCAACCACGTTGAGTAGTTGTGTGATGGCGGTAGAAAAAGAGTCTGGGGAGAAGGATATGAAGAGTTGGGTGTCATCTGCATAGAGATGGTGGTCGACAGAGGAGGATTTTAAGAGATGACTTAAAGGAGTGGTGTAAAGGATGAAAAGTAGTGGTCCCAGGACGGAGCCTTGAGGGACACCACAGGAAAGAGGGAGGGGTTGTGAGCAGTGGCTGGAGGCTTTAACAGAGAAGGATCGTGAAGACAAGTAGGATTGGAACCAGAGTAGAGCAGTGTCAGAGACGCCAAACCAAGAAGATAGTCGTTGAAGAAGAAGGCTGTGATCAATGGTGTCAAATGCGGCGGAGATGTCGAGAAAGCCCTACGTCATACAGAAAAACGGATATCATTTTTGAAATCAGCAGACTAAAATCTTTTAGAAAAATGTTTTGCTATACTACATGGACACAAAAGAAAAACCTGGACATTAGCTTCAGAATTAGCATCAAGATTAGCAGGGCTGTAGTCGAGGGTATACGCGGGTATACAGCGTGTACTCACCTCTGGAGCCCGTATACTCACTTCACAAAATATTTTTTGCGGTATACTCACCTCTGTGAACGTATACCATAAGGAACACTTGGTTGCATCTGTGTACCTGCCCCAGTTCAAGTTAAATTTTTTGTCGGAGGACGCCAGACTGGATGTGAACCGCAATGTTTTAGCCTATGTCCAACAAGTAAAAGAGTTAACTACTTGTCATCTAAAGTAGTTAAACTGTAGTCATAACTACTCCTTTTGAAAGTAGCTAGTAGTTGGTCCCCATCGTGGTAAAGTTTAGCATAGGTGATGCATCAGAAATTGAATAGGCTAATTCCGTCATTTCAATAGCTTAAACGCTCACCAAATCGTTTCCATATTTCGAAAAAAAATTTCTTGATTGAGAAGGGGCACAGCCCCCTTCCCAAACCCCTCCCCTCAGTGTTTCGGAGGACTATTCGGTAGCGTGTTCTCATTTGTTTCGGAAAACTAACCTGTAGCGTATACTCAGTATTACTCACCTCTAATTTTACCACTACAGCCCTGAAGATTAGACGTTGACGTACAGATGCCTAGAGTGCTTGGCTCGGTCAAGCAGCCCAGCATGCAAATACACCATCACAAAGATTTCAAGAAATTTCTACTGGTGGGATATTTTGAAAAGGGACACGTTTCGTGGGTAATTTAAGTCGAAAAGCATTGAATCAGAGAAGTTGGGAAAAGGACATATTTGTAGCTAGTGGAGAAAGCGCCATAGCCTAATTACTCGTTATTATTGAGAAAATTCAACTTCAAGCCTCAAGGTCATAATAAAATAAACTCAGATTTTAATAATTTCTTCATTGGTGGCGACTGGTGGGACTAAAAAGGACAAAATCCACTGGTGGGGAATTTTAGTGGGCTGGTGGGGAATTTGCACACCAGTAAGCCTGTTGACATGTTGAAAAATCCGCTGCTGACCCATCCTTGCATGGAAAATGATACTCAATTTATTATAGTTGCCTGTGTTTCAGGTATCCCAAAATAGCCTTAATTTAACCCCAAATGCTCCCAGGAGCGTTGGCGGCTGGGGCTCCGCCCCAGACCCCGCTGGGGGAGCTTACGACGCTCCCCCAGACCCCTAATCGCTAGTAGCTCGTTTCGCTCGCGGTTCGCTTTGCTCACCTCGTTCCCACCTACGCGTGATCTCATGCTTGTGCGTACACCAAAAAAATCCTGGAGGCGCCACTGGATGTTGGTATAGGTTATACTTTATCTGTGGTTATCTGACCATCCACACTTCCACAGTATGTTACCCTCGAGTTGATTGACAGATAGCGAGACATTCAAAGGCAGACAAAGATCGCAAATAGGTTAGACATTGTTTGATACAAACACAGGTGAGGCGTTCTTTTAATATAATTCGCTGCAAGAGATTTCTTCTGTCCTTTAGTTTTGCACGTCGCCTGTAAACACAGTGTACGAACAGCAACAATATATAGTTGTATTAAATTTAGTAGCTACATGTAAACTGGAGAGCTTATAGAGACTGTAGAAGAAAACACTATTCTAACCAGGCAGGTAGTATCAATAAAATGACGCTGCGTTAACAGACAGATGATTAGCGTCGCCCTCTTTCTTTATGCAACCTTCGGTGTTGATGACGATGATGAGGTTGATGATGATGATGAAGACGATGAAGAGGAATAGATGCATCGAAAACTGAGGTCGTAACCATTGATGGCAGTTTATCTACACAGGAAACAGATACAATGAAAAGCAAATATTGCTACTTTCCTATCTTAGATATCAGAAAGGAGCATAAACTATGATTTCATCAACTATGATTTCCACATTAATTTCGATAACCTTCGACTTGATACAGCAGTCCGCTATGCAATGTGATTCTCCTTAACGATAACGGTAACGAAAATGTTCGATAACGAAGATAAAATGATTTCATTAACGATAAATATAACTTTAACTAAAACTATCATTAACTCTAACTATAACCAGGGACATCATTTCAGCTTTTCTGAGGGGGCAGTCTTTATTTCAGGAAGGCAGCCTGGCTTGGACTTGTTTTAGTATTTTTCATGGGGAACATGGCCAGCTGTGTACCTATATATGCCAATAAGCTAGTCCCTAACCCTAATCGGGCTAACCCTGCATACTTCAAATGAGTCTGAAAAGACGTTTCTGAATTTTAATATAATTTGTTTCTTCTTTACCCCTTTCTTCTTCCCCTTTTCTTTTTCCGTCCTTTTTTCTTGTTTTCGAAAATGAAAAACCTGCCTCCCCAAATGACGTCCCTGACCATAACGAAAATTACACTAACGAAAATTCAGCGTCATTTTTGTTTAAAAAAATGAAAAGTGATGAAAAGTGCAAAATCTATAGGCATGAGAACGTGAAAATGGCTACAACTATACAGTTCGCCCTTAACTTTGGATATGTGAATCGATCCAGTGGTAGAGGCGCATTTTATTAAATTTGGTTATTTTGTGAACGTTTCTATAGCGGTTGCGACCCAAGTTGACTAGTCCAAAATCTTAAAATTAGTTGTCATACATGTAGTAATCTTCTAGTCAAAATGTCTCTATAAATCTTGAGCGGCCGCAAGCGTGGGAATACTTTCTGGAGTCATTTCAAGTACAAAATCGGATGTCGGTGAATTTCGAGCGTCGTGTATTCATGAAACTGAATGAGTCCATTCTTCGCAGCCTATCGAAACTCTTAGCAAATTGCGTAACGCGTCTTAGTACGCACACTTGCGGCGTCTGTAGGCAATTTCGCTTAGCCTTATAGAATAGAATAGAATATTCTTTATTAATCCAATTGCGAACCGCATTTTGGTGTACGTAAACATAATTTTATAGGAACCTAAAAAAATCACACATACTGAGCCCTGCAAAGCTGGTCGTGGCTAAACCTATATAAATAGAGTTAAACAACGAGAGTTATTCATCAAGTTGAGTACAGCATCCTAGTTAAGAACGTTTTCCTCATGAGACTGTCAGCCGAAGGAATGGCTCGGTCATGGGCTCGGGGTCGGAGTGCATACCCGGTAACCTTTACAGGCGGAAGCAGACTGCGCAGGACATGCCCTTCATTACGCAGAACTGCCGAGAAAAGGCGGTTGTCGGCCAAGCTACACAGCTGCTGGATGGACAGAGAGTTATCGGGAAGGTAACCACTTCTTATGAGACGCCTAAGGATGGCTTCGAGCCTCTCACGCTCACTCTGGGTTGTGAAGTCCCACCATACCGGGGAGGCGTAGAGCAACCTTGACAACGCCGTGGCTTTGACTACATCATACATACTTGTCCCTCTCAGACCATGGGCCGATAGGGTTGGGAATGCAAAGGTGGATTGACGAGCCCGGGCACATATGTGATCTATGTGGGTTTTAAATGTAAGTTTTTTTTGTGAAGATTACACCCAAAATTGTCAAACTGGCGACCCTATGGAGCCTCTGTACCTCGGCTGTTGTTGCGTCAATATCCAAACCCGTTCTCGGCCTACGTATAAGCATTTCTGAAGACTTCTTAATATTTAATTTCAGATTACACCTGGTAGCCCACCGGGTTATGTGGTCCATTTCTGTAGGTATTGTTGCACTTATTGACGAAAGTACTAAGAGGATAAGAGTCGTCAGCATATTTTGGGAGAAGGTTGTGAAGATGCACTGGTTTAAGGCCGGAAATGGTTGTGATGAAATTGTTTGGCCCGAGATTTGAGCCTTGAACAATGCTTGCGTTGATTTCAATGAGTGTGGATAGTTTATCCTGAAATTTGGTATAGTGACTTCGTCTATCTAAAAAGGTAATAATCCAGTTAAATATATTATCTGGTATAGGCATATTTGCTAGAATTTTTGCCAGGTAAGCATGCCTGATGGTGTCGAAAGCCTTGGAAAAATCTAAAGCTATCAGGTGTACAAACTGGTTAGTGTTAAGCATGAGAGTGATGTTGTGTGTTAGGGCTATAAGAGCAGCCGAGGTAGAACCAGTTGGTCTGAAAGCAAACTGATCCGAGTACATGTGATTCAGTTGGGCGGGGGTTAGTTAGGATCGGGTAGAAAAATCTACAGACAATTTGTTTTTCTAATATTCTACATAAAATGGGAGTAATTGAGATGGGTCTATAATCTGATTCTGAGGTAGGCTTTGCGGTTTTAGCAACCGGAGTTATCCTGCTTATCTTCCATTGAGGAGGGATGTATGCTTGACCGAGGGAGATGTTAAAGATATGTGAAACCTCTCTTAGAAACCAAGGTGCCAACCCATCTGGGTCCACTGAGGTGCCAGTGATTCCATCTAACAAGCGAAAAACTTCATAGTATTGTAACTAAGTACTAGCTAAAATAAAAATCCAGTTACTAAAATTGTAACTACAACTAATGATCTTAACTATAACTGTAATTATAACAAAAGGAAAAACCTTTAACTATAACTGAAACTGTAGGTAAAATAAAATCTGTATAGAGAATCACATTGCCTCTGTGAGCATTCAGATGATTTGTTCACTCTCGATTTAGTAATCAATTGCTATAGCGAATGATTTTTATTTTTACCATCAAGTCATCATATCTTTTGAAGAAAATGTGCCTTAAAGTGCTGAAACTGGAACGCTGAACAATAACTTTAAACAAATCAAAATTAGTTTTGAAAGTCATTGCTGCCGATAGTATAATCCATTCATATCATGCATATTATGTCTAATCAACACAATAATATTTTATTGACCTTATTTCTGAAGAGGTTTCTATCTAGGCCTATGTATCAGTTTGCATATTCCATGAATACATTATCAAAGCGGACAGTTGTAGTAAACTGGTATTAGACACAAACCGATACACCCACAAAATAACCAAAACAAACGACGTAATTTATTACCTAACTTTCTCAGCTAAGTACTTGATCAAGCAAGCAGTTATTTACAAGACTTAAACGGCTATGATGGAAAATGTCAAGACAATTTTCAATTGGGAAATGTTAACCTAGACGGTCTGCCTGACAAAGCGGATTTCGACGGATTGCCATATTTTCAGGTGTTTTACTTACTAGATATCGAGGCTTTGCATTAGAGACACCAAAGCAAAAAGTCAGTTACTCAACAGTATGTTATTATAAAATTCTGTCACTTTTATAGCGCCGTTATAATGACGAACAACACATCAATCGAATTAACGCTCTAGAGGAAACCATAGTAAAAAAGAATTCCAGTCGAAATCTGATATGACAGAAGCAAAAGATGTGTCATGCCTTTCAACCAAAACTGGATAGAATGCTTCTAGTTGTTCAGCCGGAAAAGTGAAAGAATCAAAGCTTTCACATACCTCGTAGCATATAAGTAGTTCTAGATTCAACTCCATTTCCCAAAACTTGCCATCAAATATGGCATTCCACGGTATATATAACTGGTTGCGATGTAATCTAGTAGAAACACACATTCATATCGCATACCATAAAATGAATTCATCAGCAGCATACATGTATCTCACCAAATGACACCAATACGTCATCAAAATAACTCTTTGTCTTAAGTTTCTAAACACCGCTAAACTGACGGGTAGACCATAGCAAAGTCCATGTTTCTCCATTACTTGAATTAAATATCCAATGTCCCCTTAAGCTGATTCAGATTCACTTTCATAAAATCCAGAATGTAATGCATTTACCATTATCTCACTTTATCGATAAACGAAAGAATAGCATGAACATTAAAAGCAATCAAATAATTTTCATTCATTAATCTGGTTTAAAAGGTTTTTTGGACAAGTAAAGATGGCGGATACGGGAGAAAAAGTTGGAAAACAACTTACAGAGATAACAGAATGTCCAATCTGCATGAATGCATTCAACGATCCAAGAATGTTGCCATGCATTCACACATTCTGTTTCCAGTGCTTAGTAGGCACTTCAGAAGCGCCGCAGAAGAAGCCAGGAGACAAGATGCCTTGTCCACTGTGTAGGAAAGAATTCACCATTCCACAAGAAGGAATCGACGGTCTGCAGAAAAACTTCTTCATGAAAAACCTCTTGGATTTCAATAGTACGCTGCATCCAGTTGTGACAATTGGAAGCGAGACAGAGGAAGAGAAAAGGCGAATGACTAAGGCGAACTTCTGCATCAAACACACTCAGAAACCATTAGACTTATATTGCGCCGACTGCAATAAAATCGTCTGCGTTTCTTGTTTTTTTGAAAGTCATAAGTTACACGATTGCAAAGATGTCAGCAAAGTCAATGATGAATTTCGCCAAGCGATTGAAAAGAAAACTTGGACAATTTCGAATTACAGAGATGAAATGCTCTCAATTAGAAATATAACGCAGAAGGGAAAAGCAGAATTTCTCAAGAAAATAATGGAAGTAGAAAACGAAATTCATAAAAAAAATCAGGAGCTTAGAGATATGATAGAAGAAAACACAAAATCTCTCTTGAATGAATTATCTGTAGTAGAATCAAATCATCTAAAAGAATTGCAGATTGAAATTGAAGAAATTGACAGATGTTGCACAATACTGAACAGTTTTGTAGTTGATTGCAATGAACTGATATCGAAAGGGTTGACCAGCGACATCAGCAGTTCAATTGAGGAATTAAATGTAAGAGCAGATGATTTAGAAAGAAAACACGAGACATTCGTTCGTGGTCAACGACGATCAATCGTTGTTACTTTCCAAACAACAGATCTAAGTAAAGTATCCATCAACATCGTTTTGGGACAAATAAAAGGTAATATTTGCTAAAGCTTAAATACATTTCTTATCATCTTTGCAGAGCGATATAAACGTTTAGACTTGGGTTAAAGTTTCATAATTGTGGGAATGCATATGCTTCAGATGATCTATTCCAGTTTCGGGGGCCAACTGGGTTTTTTTAAGGATTGAAGTGTTGAACTCGTAACTATAATCGTAATTTCGAGATTTCTACAGCACCCAGTAGAAAATATTAGTAGGCATGTAAGGTCAAATCGGTTCTAGATCAAGATCCTAAAGGCAGGCAGGCAGGCAGTTAAAATGTCGCAGGTATGGCGGATAAGTTGGATGGTGTTTAAAGTTGAAGCGGCGAGAGAGGAAAAGGGAAGATGGAGATTGAGGATAGGATTTATCAAAACACTGTTTTCAGTTTTTAGGGAAAGACCTGTAGACAGATAGCAAGTGGTGAAGTTTTGGCGAGCGAGTCCGTAGGCTGGATTAAAAATGTACCTCATTTCATTCAGAGAAAGCGGAACAGGTATGTCTATAGAGCGATTTCCAAATGTTAGTAATGTGGTGATTGGGGGGTGGAAAAGTGCTAGGTTGGAAAAAAGAGCAGGTGAGGAGAGTGTTGGAATTCGATTTTACTTATATTTATTATATCTGAATTTTGCAAGCACCACAGTCTAATGTCATGTCATGTCGCCGTCGTCGCTTTGCGATGGTAGGCTACATGAATGGGTCAACATTGTCCAGCATTTCCTATCTCGTGCTGCAGCCATTAGTCTGGTTCCAGATAGTCCAATTCCATTTTATAATGTTGTCAATCCAGGATATTCTTGGTCTGCCGCGGTTGCGAATCCCTTCTACAAGGCCTGTCATCAGGCTGCCTTCGATGTTGTCCTTCGGCTGCCGCATGATATGTCCAAAGTATCTTAGCTTGCGGGTTCGGACGTGGTTCAGCAGTTCGCATTTGGTCCTCGCCAGCTTGTATATTTGTTCGGTGGTCATCCTTTTTGTCCAGGGAATTCTTAGCAGCTTTCTGATGCACTTGTTTTACAGTCTAATGACCAAGCACAAAGCGACGAATTTAAGAAATTTTAGCCTCCGCGATAGCCTACTACGGGCTTGGTTATCCTGTACCAGATAGAAGTTTGATAATATCCCCCTTGACCCTTTTCCTGGCTTCATCTCCTGGTCTTGTCTTCAAACATTCTGTAACAATACATCTGCATGGTCTCTACTGTCCTTCTGTACCTTCCATAAGCTCGCCCCTTTGACTGCACTCCGCCACATTCTTGTCCTTACCTTGAATTTGTCCAGCGCATGATTTAGTAATCCATCAGTTCCACCTTAACAATATTTAACAGAGTAAACCATTTAGAAGAGAGCTAATGATTACTTTGTCCTCAATTCCATAACGCCGCCGTTTGAACACCTGCATCAAACTAGCGCATTTTTCTCGCGTAACTTCACCTGGTCTCACTGGGCGAGGCTGCGGTGCAGTGGCGTCTACACCACGGAGACCTTGGAGCAAATGCTCCATCCAAGAAATAGAGGGGATCTGTAAGTGTATTTGCCATCATTTACGGGGGAGATAAGGGGAAGGGGAAGAGGAGGGGAGGGAGGGGAAGTTGTTCCAATTACTTAGGGAATAGACACGCCTGCTGCGGTGTATACCCCGTGATCGATCGAGTCGAACTGCAACGATCGGCTTGGCTCGGCCGACGATCGACTCGATCGACTTTGTCGACTAGTCGACCTCTCGACGGCTCGATCGACTTGGCAAATAAACGATCGACTTGGTCGACTTTGTCGAATTGGAGAGTAGCCTAGTCTCTTGGCCAAAATTGCTGACGACTGTTGAATTATTATATTCAAGTACCTAAATTACTTATGAATTTCAATTGCACAATCTTCATGAAACTGTCAAACTGCAATCGAACTGGTAAGTAAAATTTCAGGCATTATAATGATATCATTTGTGGTTGACTTGAGCTAATCTCTCAAAAATTCATGCTACACACTCCAGACAAAAAGTGTAAACTGCTCCAGATTACTCAAGTAGGCCTAGTAATAGTAGTTTGTGGTGCATAGGTTAAGGTTAAACAGAACAGCGAAACAAAGCTTACCCAGTATATGACAATTATTACAACTATTATTCATTGTCCGAACATTGTAAACGTAAGTAAGTATATTCTTATTAAAAAGCACAGCGCTGTACATGGTAAACATATTACAATCAAACATGGTAGGCTTGCTATAAACAAACAATTATATAAGAGAGAAGCTATTATGAATCAAGTGCGACGTAAGGGGGTCGAAGAGGAGAGGAGTAAAGTAGTCAGATACAGGATTCCAGGGAGAGCATAGTTATTTGTCTAGCATCCAAGCGAGGAAGCATTTCTGAGGCAAGTAATCATACCTTGGAAGTTCACGGTTATGGGGCCGTGGGCGCAGTGAGTGGCAAGTGAGCTTAATCGACGTGGTATGTAATACAATGTCATGGCAGCGACTGTGCAAAATACTAGCAAAGAGACTAGCGTTGGCATTATTACAAAGTGCCTCAAATGAGGGGATGATGAAAGTAAGTACCCCTGACGCACAAGCCTCCGGACTATATATTCCCTCTAGAGCATCGGGCTCCTGTTCGCTCGCAAAATCCACCACACGGGTGTGCAATAAAGCATCCTGCCAACTGCATTGGCGCGCATCACATCAAATAAACAGTCCCCCGAAGGCCCATGTGACCTCAACTCCCGGAGAGCGTAGAAGGATTGCCTTGCTTAATGATAAGGTGTTTGATGTGACCATGGGCGGCGATCATGGGGGGACGAGGGGACGTGTCCCCCACTCTTAAAGGTGGGGGACACGCCATACATTTGTCCCCCCACATTTTGAAGAAACACCAAAAAGGTCAAGAAATTTAATTGCGTGTAAGGGTTTTACATCCCTTTTGACTAGATGAGGTAAAAACTCAAGTTTTGAGCAGAAGTGTCCCCCCCGAAAATTCTCAGAAAGTTAGAAGAAATTCATGACAGAAGGAGAATTTTGTCGGAAAGGTGTTCATATTGTGTTGGTGATGAAGTTCTAAAAAAAGTAATCACATTGCTGGGAGAGCCTTAAAAAAGGTCAGAAACGTTTTGTCGACATGAAGTTCTAAAAAAAGGTAATCACATTGTCGGGAGAGCCTATAAAAAAGTTGAAAAAAGATGAACGACTAAAAAAAGGTCATCAACTTTTTGTCGACATGAATCTCTGAAAAAAGTCGTCAAGTTGTCAACTCTCCTAAAGAATTTTTTTAGAGATGAATTCCTGAAAAAAAGTTCATCGACCAGACCGTGGCAGACTTTGTCCCCCGCCCTAGTCCCCGGCGCCGCCGCCATCCGCCGCCATCCGCCGCCGCCATCCGCCGCCGCCGCCGCTAAGTCCTCAAGTCGAAACCAGTCGCTATGCTATCGACTGCTAGCGACTTCGTTCGCTTAATATTTTGCTTGTTGTTTTAACCGCGGTTTCAAATTTTCGATTTGACGAAGACATCAGCAGCAGGACATGTTACATGAGCAACAAATACAATACAATATAATATTCATTTGTTGAGGAAAACAAGCTGACATGCCGCAACTTGGTACATTATAAGTGAGTTTGCTGTATTGGTTAGAGTTCTTACAGAGAATACGGTTTATATAGTTGTTGTCCTTTTTGGTAAAGTGAATTTATACATTACATTACGAAGGCTGGTGTTGTTAATTACAAAGAGGGGAAATAAGCAGGGTGAGAATTGTCGGGATTGGGGTTCAACCCCCTAGTCTTTCTTTGGATCCCCACAGTTGTCTTCACTCTTCAGTGCACACTCAGGGGATCATTTTGAACCCTCTCAGTTGTGCTAGTGTAATTTAGCATTATTTCATTCTGAATCTCTGACAAAGTGCAGGAATTTTCATGGTGTATCATGTAGGCCTATACATTTTTGAATTTTCTCAACAAGGGAAGTGATTTTGATTCGTGCCTGACTTCCAAAACTGCTAGCGTTGCTGCGTTGAAATCTGCTGCTTTCAAATTTTGCTGGCATCAGTTTGCAAAATACGAATAAAATATTCAACTCCACGTGGGTCCAAGTCTAACCTAACCCCCAGTTTTTTCCTACAACTTTCACACTGGGAATAAGTACCGGAGTACATGATTCTCGTTCTCGGCTACTTCCTGAAAGAGGCACGCATCAGCAGTTTCGGCCAACTGGTTGGCCGTAAGATCGGGTACTGCATTCTATAAATCCTTCTCGCTTCATTCGATTTGTCAATTCCACGAATTCACATTAACATCAAGTTTCAGTCATCGGTCTGTCCTTTGTCAGCATGCACACGTCCCATATTGGACCCGTATAGAGCCCATGTGGGTTCCATAAATGCCCACAGAAATGATGGCACGGTCAGTACAGTATGCGGTAAAATGCATTAAATTGTTAGGTAATCAGGTATGCCCAATAGACATACCTGATTACCTGAGAAGTCGATAGCAAGTCGCTAAGTCAGTCGATAAGTCTAAGCGACTTAGTCAGTCGATAGGCATGCGACTTAGTCGACTGAGTCGCTAAGTCAGTCGCCAACACATGAAGTCAGTCGCTAACTCCTTAGCGACTGACTCCGGGGACTACCCCCCCCCCACCTCTCAGACAAGATCGCCGCCACTGGATGTGACTCGAGAATCCACATTTCTGATTATGCTCGACACGGAGGGCCGGTTTAGCCACTAGGCGAACTAGCGGCCGCCTAGCGCCTAGGGCTGCACATTTCTGGGGGCGGAAGAAAAGCTACATAAAGATATATTTGCTAAACATTACCACCGTTTTGTCACCATTTTATTAATAAAGGAATTATACGAAAATAAGAAACGGCAATATTCCATGTCAGTGAAGTGAGTCACATGATGTCACAGACTCAAAGATACGGCAATACAATCCGTTGAAAAAGATTAACACTGATGCAAGGAATTGGTTCAGTGTTTGGTTTCCTCTATGATGTTCAAAGCTTGCAGAATTAAACAAGAAAGGAAATTATAGAACATTTCTTGAACCTCGAGCAAGCTTTGCAACATGAAGACTCCAAAGACATTGATGCAGTTGATCTGAGTTGTGAACTGCAAGCCATTTCAAGACGAGTTGCAAGGGTACATCGCCCACATGATGTACTAAACTTTGTATTGAAAAATAAACTAACAGATCTAGACTGTCCCAAGCACTGTTCTTAGTCTGCGAATCTTCTTGACACTTCCAGTTTCTATGGCTAGTTGTGCGAGAAGCTTCTCGAAGCTCAAGTTGATAAAAACATATTTTCGCACTTCCATGCTACAAGAAAGACTTGTTGGACTAGCTACCTTATAAATTGAACATGATATTGCTGAAGACATGGAACTGATGGAACTCATTTCTAGATTTGCCAAAAAGAAAGCGCGAAAAATAAAATTTTGAAATTACACTATATTTGTGTACAGTTCATACGTAGGTGGGACTAGGACTTGGTACACATAGCGGTAGGAGTTACAAAGTGTTCAAATGAAAATGTGCACTGTCTCTTTATGTAATATTTACATTTGAAATTTCCATTAACGTGTTAGACCATACAGCATAGGCTGCATAGCTAATGCATTTTCTAGACTATTTCTTTAATTATGGCTAACCTTTAAATTTAGAAATTATTAAGTGCCATACTTTTGTTTTAATTAGAAGTAATAATGATTCGTACATGATTAAAATGAACGACGAATCGGCATCCTAGATTAAGATTCGGCATTCGACTGCATTCCAGTTTGAAGGTTATATTAACTTAGTTAATTTAGTATTAATTAGTTATCGCACTTATTGGGGGCGCAGTGCGACGGGTTCGCCTAGGGCGCCAAATACTCTGGCGCCGGCCATGTCGACACCAAAAGTATTGTGTGTGCACCCTAGCGATACAATCTAGAATATGGAAGATGGGGGCGCACCAATGGACCCCGAGGGCGCGTGAATTTTAGGCCTATTTCACTAGTCTTGCTCATAATATTTAAACTTAGGTTGCAGCTGTTTAACCAGGCAGCAATGTGCTCTAATTCCATCTCAGTGGTAGTGATGCTTGATGCAGGAACTGCAAGGTTGGCCTCTACCAATCAGTGGCGGCGCGTGGGGGGTGCAAGGGGGTGCGGTCGCACCGGGCGGCCACTTGATGGGGGCGGCACTTTGACTACCTGGAATATTTTTTCGGTGCTTCATGTGGTCACCGTAGTGTTTCATTTGGAGTTATTACGTAATTCGTTGCTAGAAATTTCAATGAAACTTTAACATCATAATTCAGTGAACTGCAAATCTTCACTGTTCATCCGAGTTTCAGTGTATTCCTTAGTTTTAAATTGATTTAGATCATTTTAAGCCTATTGTTTCTAACAGCGGTGTAGCTAGGATATTTTGAGCCCGGGAACAAACTATGAATTTCACATTTTCCAAATAATAGAATGGCAATTTTAATTTTAATTAAATAAAATATGATAAATGCAGACAGTACACATGCATGTTGCACCTTAACCTTATTGCTGAATGGGGCGCCAAAATCATACCTTAGAACTGGGATTAAGCAATATGGATATAACTGGATATATTTGGGGGTCAAATATTAAATCATTTAAATTTATTTGGGATAAACTAGTTAAAACTGCATCAAATTAAGAGTAAAATTATCTATCTTAACCCTCATTTCGCCTCTGGTTTCTAAAAATAATGATTGCGCTTGATTATATTGATAATGTGGCATTATTTTTTATGCACAGCTCTCCTTCTCTAGCCACATCTCGAACCTCCCGCACTCCTGTTTCATGCATATTCGTGACCTCCGACGCATCCGGCCCATGCTCGACCTTAAGACTGCCTACACCATTGCTACCTCCATTGTTCATTCAAACCTTGATTACTGCGGTTCCCTCTTCCTCAACCTTGAATCCACCAAAATCAAGCGTCTGCAACTTATCCAAATCTCACTTGCCAGAGCTGTCACTAGAACGCCCAAACATCATCATATATCACTCCCATCTGCAAATCATTCCATTGGTTAAAAATCCCAGAGAGAATCTACTTCATTTTATTAAACTAATCTACAACTTTCTACAATATTCCCGGCCCAAGTACCTGAGTGATCTCTTCACCATTCAGACAAAGCGCTCCAGCCGATCCTCCTCTTATCTCAGTCTTTCTTGACGGCCAGTCATTACTCATCTCAAGTTATACAACACAGCACCACGCCTATGGATTGATACCCCCCTCTGAATTCCGCAGCTTCTCAGTTCATCCATCATCACTACAACCCGTCCTTCGTTCTTCTCCTCATGGTCCTCTATCACCATCTGGCTTCCCACACAAAACTGAAATCTCACCTTTTCAAGTACTACTCTGGCTCATCTGATCCTCCGCCTTTAAATTCTTCTCGCAATAAACGACACCCGACTTGACAGCTGCTCTGCCTCTTCTATTGATCTCGCCCCGTGGAAACTGGACTCCGGTCTCTCTTGAACTACTTTCTGGAGACCTACTGTAATCTAATTTAGCCTTCTAGAAACCGGACTGGGACTTCTTTTTGACTACGCTCTGAAAACCCCCTCTGATTGATATGCTTATGCTAAAAGCACTTTAAGTGCGCAGTACACAGTGATACTAGTGGCGGATCTGCTTCATCTGCTAATTCTGTTACTGTGCTCTATACTAGGCTAAGGCTACTACTAGCTACTATCATACACAACACAGACAAAATTTCCCTAGACTACTAGACAGGCCTGTCGCCTTAAGGGGGGCGGCACACTGATGCTTCGCACCACCTTTGAAAAATCCACGCGCCGCCACTGCTACCAATCATCGGCATATTTAAAAATGCAGTTATTTTTTTGGATTGTTTTTAAACCCGAGTTTAGTCTCCAGCTAATCTACGCCTATTGTAAATTCTGTAAACTCTTAGAAGTTCTGCAGTTATGTGAAATCGCTCACTATAACAGTCAGTTGCTGAGCAAAAGAAAATTGTTGTGTGTAAAGATGAGTTTGGGCATTGAGTGACGTAACCGCCAAAAATATTAGCCCAAGTAAAATATTTCAGAGTCGAGTCAAGTCGAGGAAACAACGACTTGTCAAAACATTTGATCGGCTCGACTTGCAAGTCGATCGAGTCGAAGATTTTTCGACCGACTCGACTTGGCCGAGTTTCGAGTTTCGACCAACTTCATCGATCACGGGGAACACTGCGGTGGAAGCACAATATAAATTTCTGAATTGATAATTATAATGCTAATATACCGGCGCTATATTTATTGCCGTCCGCTAGAGCATCTGTGTGTTAAATCTGAGTTCATACTTTTTTAAAGATTTGGCAACTAATAAATGTCAATTCAACTGTTAGCAATCACAATTATTTCTTTAACTGCTTTCAAACAGGATTAAAATCCACTGCTTAGGTTGGAAACTATGAAGTTATCGTTGGATTTAAATTATTCGATGAAGGTTCGACAATAAAAAAAAACAGAAAATAAATACTGAGCTCAACTGTCAATTCTCAATGTATTTGCTTTTACAGCTGAAACAAAAACCATTACACACACTGAGAATTATGCAATTGCCGTGGGATTAGATGGTGGTAAAACTATAACAAATGACGTCATCAAAATAAATCTACAGCGGTCAAACGACATCTCAACAGAAGAACGAATACCGACTACAATGGCGGTCGAAGCAGTCGCCGCCGTTTACTGCAACACGATGTACGTTACAGGAATAGGAGTCCAGCAAGATGAAATCTGGAAATACAACATCGCCTCCAGTTGGATGAAATGCGGTTCTTTAGTTCAAGGCAGACGTAGACACAGCGCAGCGTTTATCGATGACGTATTGTACATCTGTGGAGGATATGTGGAAGATAGAAGCGTTATATACACTTTATACAGTATTGAAGCCTACAGGGTCGTCACCAACATATGTACCGTCGTCGGAAAGTTGGTTAAGTGTGTACACAGCTCTGGAAATTGTGTCCCATTCAAGAGTTCACTCTGACTTGATAAACATTACCAAGCGCTCAATCTTGTTCAAGTGTACAATACTAAACAGAACATCTGCACTCTCCTTTCGAAACCAATGCCAGGTCCTTCTATGCTGATGCGAGCTGCACTTTGGTGGACTTTCGTTATCTTAGTTGGACAAAATACTTGTTATATATTTAATTTTGAAAGGGAAAAGTGGCAAGAAAGAGAAACGTTTAAAACTGACGTTAACCACTTTGGTTTGGTTCTTGAGAACGGACGTCTTTTTGTAATCGGTGGAGGATTCATGGAAATGGATAAAGATGGCAAAACCAGACGGCTATGCAGAAACGACGTACGTTCTGTCCCTCTTCAGAATATCATCAAGAAGAAACCGATTAAGTGGCAGATTCATCTGAGATTGCCAAGACCTTGCCTTGTGCATGCTTTTGCAAAACTACGACTCCCAGTCTAGTAAATTATACTGACCCACTGTTAAACTTATAATGCGTATGCACTGTAGATTTAGGAGTTTTAATCAATCAGTCAATGTATATTAGTTTAGTCAGATTATTATAAGCTGACAAGAATACACCTTATTAACGGACTATTTCCTGATTTGAAATCTTATTCTATGCCATTGTCAGTAAAGGACATAACACTACTAATATGCATTTCTGTAATGGACCCGAGATATGAAATTTCAGTCATCCTTTAAGGGCAGGTCGAAACAATGGGTCCGAGGGCGGAAGTGATAGTGACGGGGCCAGGGTCACAGGGCCCTATGTGCGGATGACATGGGTTCGGTATGTTACCACAGCTCAAAACAGGTTTCATCCACAATCCTAGCTAGTTCTTCGGCTCCCGGGGCGGAGGGGTGAGGAAACCACTGCGCATCATCCTACCCATCAGTCGGTCGATCCGACCCCTATCCCGTGCAAGTGTTTATCCACACAAGGCCGGGAATCGAAGGCCACCGATCTGATTTGTTTTGCTCTTTGAGTGGCGCTATATAAATGTTCAATTTCAATTGCTTCATCAACATCATCATCTTCATCTTCGTCGTCGTCATTGTTGCCATCATCACAATCATCATTATCATCATCATACTCTTCATCACAATCATCATCGTCGTCGTCATTTTTAATAGTATTATTGCTGTCGTCAGCATTATTGTTATTTGCATTGTTATTATCAAATTATCACTATTGTTATTATCATCATCATAATTAATAGTATTATCATTTTTTATCGTCATGTCTTGGTAATTGTTATTATTATTTCTCATTTGATTCCTTAAGAAATTCTTGTGATTTTAAGGCAGTTTGTCTACGAATTGCAGATGGCAACGCAAGTGTCGATAGTATTGGTAGTTTCAGTTTGACGACACTGTGTCATAGGCCAAACAAAGATGATTAGCGTCGCCCTCCTCTTTTATCCATGCTTAGTACGGGCACGAGCAGTGGCTGACTTTCAGGTGTCGATTATATGCAAATGAACTATTATATACCATAATTATGTCGTTTCGTATTAATCGTTTTGAAGGTGTGTATATGGAACGCGTGATGGTGAATATACTCGAGTGGTTAACGATGATTTCAAGATCGCCTATGATTTGCAAATAACTCCAGAAAGTAACTGCATCTCAAAGTAATAGAATCTTTAATTTTGTAACTACTCTATTGTAGTTTGAATGTCGTGGTTATGGTTTAAATTGAGCCAAATGGCAGCTTTTTATTTGATATTAAGGTGTATCTGCTTTTGTTCACCCATCTCAAAATCATGTTTCGTCTCTTTCTTGAAAGTCTCTGTCCGAAGTAACTTCTCTTAATGTACAACTGTGTACGTACATACTACTTCATCTATATATTCATTTATGTATATTTGTATGTATGTATGTATGTATGTATGTATGTATGTATGTATGTATGTATGCATGCATGCATGCATGCATGCATGTATGTATGTATGTATGTATGTATGTATGTATGTATGTATGTATGTATGTATGTATGTATGTATGTATGTATGTATGTATGTATGTATGTATGTATGTAACTATGTATGTATGCATGTGTGTACGTATGTATGTATGTATGTATATATAATTATGTATGTATGTATATATGTATGTATGTATGTATGTATGTATGCATGTATGTATGTTTGTTTGTTTGTCTATTTGCATGTTTGTATGTGTGAATCTGGATACTTAATGCATATGATGATATGATGATATGAGCCGCATTCTTGATACCCTAGGTAATGAACCCTATGTTCGCTTGGTCTCTTTGGATCTTTCTAAAGAATTTGACTCGGTCAGACATTCATATCTGGCTGAGCAGCTTGCCTCCTTCCCTATCCCTGACCATGTCTTTAGTTGAATCTTGAACCTTCTCCACAATCGAAGTCACTGCACCAAATTTCGGGAAGAAATATCTTCCTATGCACAAATCAGTGCAAGCACATTTCAGGGATCTGGTTTGGGCCCCATTGATTTTGTAGTCACTATCTCTGGCTCAAAACCAATTAACAAATGCAATGGCATCTTTAAAATATGCCGATCAGTGTTACCTTGCAGTCCCTGCATCTAGCATCACTACCACTGAGATGGAACTTGAGCACATCACAACATGGGCACGCTGTTCTAACCTAAATCTAAACATGAATAAGTCCAACGAAATAATATTCACGCGCCATCGGGGAGCTTTCGGGGAGCCTCCACCTCCGATTTATTTTAAATGGCATCGCCAGGGTACACAGTACTACACACTCTTAATATTGTGGGTGTCGACCTCAATGAAAAATTTGGGTTTAGTCCGGAGGCTACTGCGCCAGGGCTACTTACCTTCCTCATCCTCATTTGAGGCACTCTGTAACAATGCTGACGCTAGTCTCTTTGCCAATATTTTGTACAATCAATGCCATGTTTTTTCATCCAATGCTACCGCCCATTAAGCACACATGGCTACTCTTTGCGCCCACGATCTCATAACTGAGAGCTACCTAAGTATGATAACTTGTATCGAAAACGCAACCTTGCTAGGATACTATACAAATAGCCTGTTTGTATCCTTTGTATCTTTTATGTATTCATTTGTAATAACTTTCTCTAAAATGTGTAGTTCAGAGACATCGTCACAATGATTGGTTACATTTGTTTGATTGTAATAATATTACAATTGTCACTAGTTTTTTTAAAACTTTTGATCACATGACATCGAATAACTGTGAATGATAAACTATTCTTAAAAATGAAAACATTAAAAATCCGAAAATTTTACGTATTTATGAAATAATTTCTTATAAAGTCAATGAAAGAGACTAGTGAATTTTAGGTTTCTGTCGCGGCACACCTGAAATCTCACACACTAGTGTACCGTGGCACACAGTTTCCAATACACAGGATTAGTATATCAATCAGTAGCTCGAATAAATAAATAATAAAATATATCTTCCCTCTCTGTTTTATTATACAACCTGAATGACCAGAAGCATTGAAAATTCAGCACTTCTAAATACACCGTGTCTCAAAATAAACTGTGCAAAATTGTTTCTGTCAGAACTTCGTTAAATTTCCATCAATTTTAAAAACTTTTGGTAGGTAGATGGCAAAATGGCTGAAATTTTATGCTATACATAAATTTTCCACCTCACCTGACTCATGTCACCGCACTACCTTGTTAAACACAGATGTACCAATTTCTTATATAACGCTTAAATTTTAACAACTAACGTCTCGAAACTTGGCTGCACTGAAATCCATTTCATCGAGACAGGTATCAATGTGAATGGGGCCCACTATCGCGACAACCTTCTTGCCCTGAAGCTACTGCCAGACATACGCCGGATATCCCAGGGCGAGTTTTTTGTCTTTCAACAGGATGGCGCCCCGGCGCATCGAGCACGCGACACTGTCTCCTTCCTTGAGCGAGAAACGCCCGACTTCATACCTCCAACACTGTGGCCGCCGAATTCACCGGATCTTAACCCAGTCGACTATAGCATATGGAGTGTGCTGCAGGAAAAGGTTTACCGCTCCAGGATAGCCAACGTCGACGAACTCAAAATGCGTCTGATCGACGATTGGGCGCGCATTGACCAGTCGATCGTTGATGCTGCTATCAGTCAGTGGCGTTGCCATCTAAGCGCTTGTGTCCGTGTAAGCGGGGCACATTTCGAGCACCAATTCTAACACTTTTAAGCAGATCTGTCATAACAATTAAAAACCCTGCTAAGTAAACCATATTTTACTTTACTGCGTGCTAATTAAGTCGTCAGATAGTTTGTTGCATGCAATAAGATTTAAGCGTTATATAAGAAATTGGCACATCTGTGTTTAACAAGGTAGTGCGATGACGTGAGTCAGGTGAGGTGGAAAATTTATGTATAGGATAAAATTTCAGCCATTTTGCCATCTACCTACCAAAAATTATTAAAATTGGTGGAAATTTGACGAAGTTCTGACAGAAACAATTTTGCACAGTTTATTTTGAGACACGGTGTAGTTTCGTTGCGGTTGGACACATTTCAATCGGTAATTCAAGTGGCTGCGTCACAACTAGCATTTTAAAATGTTCTCATCATTAGACTGAATCAGACAAACACAGAGACAGATACACAGGCAAACAGAGAGACAGAAACACAGGCAAACACAGAGACAGATACACAGGCAAACAGAAAGACAGATACACAGGCAAACATAGAGGCAGATACATAGGCAAATACAGAGACAGATACACAGGCAAACACAGACAGATACACAGGCAAACACATACACAGATACACAGGCAAACAGATAGACAGATACACAGGCAAGCAGAGAGACAGATACACAGGCAAACACAGAGACAGATTCACAGGCAAACACAGAGACAGATACACAGGCAAACACAGAGACATATACACATGCAAACACAGAGACAGATACACAGGCAAACACAGAGACAGATACACAGGCAAACACAGAGACAGATACACAGGCAAACAAAAGAGACATATATACACAGGCAAACAAAATAGACAGATACACAGGCAAACACGGAGACAGATACCCAGGCAAACACAGAGACAGATACACAGGCAAACACAGAGACAGATACACAGGCAAACACAGAGACAAATACACGGACACAGACGGAGAGAAATTCCTTATATATATGCGACCAAATTCCTAGTTTCTATAACGTCACATCACCCGACTGAACTCCTATTAAAAGCAGAGCCAAGCAGAGTAACAGAAACAAGAAACCAAGTCCCAGAAGCCCGTGCGCTTAAGTGATAACGTGAATCGAACCAGACACAATCAGTCTCTCCTTACCGCTCAGCCACCAGAAAAGTATGCAATTTTAGTACAACAAGTTAAAACAGGTCACAGGTCAAGTGCTCCCATAATATTAGTTTAACGACATCTTAATGGCCGTAAAGGTAGTTGACATTCTTTACATGGGAAATTGTACGACCAAACGTTTAACCGATGTAAGCGGTATCTACTATAACGTTGTTGAAAGAGATTTTCAGGTATTTAGTCGTAGCCCATAATTTTACAAGTACACTATCCAGCGTTATCTATGATATAGGCCTCCGTGCACACGTATACAAACATACAAACACACTTACAATAGGGCCTTTAATTAATAAAGAAACATCGTTTCCCTCGTACTCTCTAACTAGACAGGTCAACATATGGTTGAACCTCCCAAAATTGATACAAAAAGGTTTCTCAGTTGATTTTGTTACCATTTGACATGCTAATTAACATAGTAAAAGTCTACTCTATTTTGACCATTCGAAAATGATCAATTTCAAGATGACATCCAAGATGGCTACCGGGAGCTATAATTGCCTATTATCTCAAGCACTATTCAACCTAGAAAGGTGGTTTTGGTGTTTATTGCTCAGCGTTCAGTCTTTCTGTCTTTCTTTCTGTCTGTCTGTCTGCCTGTCTTTCTTTCTGTCTGTCTGTCTGCCTGTCTGCCTCTCTCTCTCTCTCGCTCTCAGAATAGGTGGCGAGGGGTAGGCTAATAAATTCAAGCTTCTGGCACTTCGCTTTTATGGCTGTCTCTTCGGGATAGCTTAAGTGAATCCTAAATTATAATAAAATGTCATTACCTGCTATGCCTTCGCCTGTTTACCTTCGAACAGTGGACGTTGTTAATAGCTGCGATGATCCGTTTCAGCCACGCTTGTCATTATCTCTATCAATGTTGTAACGCTGCTCCAAGGTAAATAATGCGGAGTCCTTGTGATCCAAATAAAGTTCTAGACTGCGCTGGTTTGCCACTGTTACTTTACAGTAATTATCGTAACTATGGCAACGCGTCTGCAAACAAAGCTCGTAATACATACATAATCATGTCACGTGGCATGTCAGTTTCCACTCAATTCATTTGTCAAAACGCGATTAACCAAATAATTCACCAGTGTATTTTAAAGGGAGTTTTCCCTTTGAAAGTTTCTAAAAAGGTGCTCTAAAACCCGTCATAGAGTTATTATTTAGATGAATAGCACCAGTAACTCATTCATATTTTAACAACCGTCTGATACAAGATCATGCTAGAAATAATTCTGTAAGAAGAAATGGTGACTAAAAATGTTACGCTTAGTTGATATGTCATTCTGCATCTCATTGTAATTTGCTGGGACCAAAAACGGACAATGTGTCGGTACCATATGGAAACATGGGTACCCCCCACCCCCAATGTCAGGTGAATAGGTATTAGCAGCATGAAACAGAAAGACTTGATTTAACAACAAGGCAGTCATTAGCTTTCACCCTAACGATACAACTTTCTTCTCCATAATTATTAGACTGTTGATTGCCACATCTCTGTTGCATATCTAAACTTTCTTCTGCATATTAGACTGTTGCCTGCTACATATTTAAACGGTATTCCTGCTATTCGTGTGTTAACGAGAACCACGCAGTATAATTATAACTAAATATTTCAAGCTGTAGCTGGGTGTGCGTTCAAACGTACAGTATATGGATTTCATTATCTCTTTCATACTGCTATTAAAAATCCGAGGCCGGTCAATTCACATCACAATGTGCTTACAGCAATGCGTGCAGTGTGTTGTATGACCATGTAGATTGTTAAACTTCAACAAAGCAGTTTGCATAGCATTCCTGTAGTAATACTTGTACCTGCAGTAAGAAGATATTAAGTGTGCGGTAAAGTGGTAATTGAGCCGCTCATATTCAGGTTAAGTGACCCAGCGCGAATAATAAAATATGCAATATTATGTAGTTGAAGAACTCAAGCAAATGCACTTGTTATTTAGGGCACATAGACAGATAAACATAGTTCAGAAAGTCAGACCATTGCGCGAAGGTCGTTTTTAAGGACATTTTCATTTTAAAGCCTTGACTCAGAGAGAGCGAGACATTCAACTACAGACAAAGACCAGAAGCAGGTGAGAGACATTGTCTAATATAGTTCTTTAAAAATGTGTAAAAAAAGCACAGAAAGCAGTTTTGTTTGGCGCTTACTTTGCACGTCGCCTGAAAATAAAATTCACTAGCAGGATTCAATGGTCCAATGGTGAACGCATGGTTGAAGAAACTTTAGTAAAATGAACTAGAACCGTGCTAGAGACGTCATTTTTTTCAATTTTTAGGACCAGATAGGTACTATGTAGTTTCAGTTTAACGACGTTGTGTCATAGCAAAGGTCATGAGCATCGCGGTCCTTCTTCCGGTGATCCATGACGATGATGCAGATGATGCATTCATTCATTCTGAGAATTTGTATAGCGCCCATCAAGATACCTACTCAGTAGCGCTCCCAGACCGGCCACAACAGTATATGATGATAATGATGACGATGATGGTAATATTGATGAGGGAGAAGAGTCAGAGGACGACAAAGAGGAAAAAATTTATTTAAACTAATCACCAATGGCGGCAGTTTATTAACAGAGGAACCATTTACATTGTGTCCGGGAAAAACAAATAGTGCTGCCTTCCTATCTTAACAACAGATAACAGATTTCAAACTGGATGCAAGTGTCCATGGGTCGTCCGGTGAGTAAGTGAATTAGTTTGAGTTTCTGGTTTTTAGGCTATGGCCAAAGAATTCTGAATTGGTTTTAGCTTCCTTCTATAACTTCTCATTAGATTCTCACCTATAAAATATTGCATTAGTTACTGTTATTGTCTGACCAGCAAGTAATCAATCGATTCATTTTATATGATCAGAATCAGCAAAAAGCAGTGAGTCCGTATAAGGCACCGCAAGCTCACGTGAAGGATATGTTTAGTTTATAACGTCACACCAGGTTTGTAAAGCATTGATTGACTGATAGCGAGGCATTCAAATGGCGACAGAGATCGCAAATAAGTTATACGTTGTTTGACACAAACACAGATGCGGCGTTGTTTAATATGATTCTTTGAAAAATGTTTACAAAAACGCAGAAATGGTTTGTCCTTTACTTAGCACATCGTACGTAAAGAAAGTGTAGGAACAGTATCTATTGCGTGATTGTATTAAAGTTAGTAGCGAAACTGGAGAGCTGCAAAGGACTCTAGACAAAACTATGCTAATAAACACGAAATAGGCCATTTACCTTACTTATGAAGAGGGTTCTTTATAAGCCTATCTGTTTGTGTAGCGCATGAATAAATCATCAAAGCTGACAGCTGAAGTGAGCTTACACTGGAATTAGATACAAACCAATACAACCACAAAATGACCAAAACAAATGATGCAATTTACTACCTAACCTTCTCAGCAAATGCCATGATCAAGAATGAAGATAGTAGCAAGACTTAAACGGTGATGACAGAAGATGTCAACCCGATTTTCAATACGGAGATGTTAACCCTCTGACAAGGATGGTTTCGACGATTGTTAAGATACCAGGTGTTTTATTTACTAGATATCCAGACTTTGCATTAGAAACACTGAGGCAAACATTTCAGTTACTCAACAGTTTGTCATTAGAGAATTCAGTCACTTCTATAGCGCCGTTATAGGCCTAATGACGAACAACGCATCAATCGATTTGCCGTTTGATAAGAAACCGTAGTTTAAAAATCAGAATTTCTTTAAGAAATTCAATCGAAATCTGTCATGGCAGAACACGTGTCATGCCATTCAAACAAAACTGAATGGAATGCATCTTGTTGCTCAATCTGAAAAGTGTAGGACTAAAGTCTTTGACATCACTCGTAGCATTAAAGGAGTTCTAGATTCAACTTTATTTCTAAACAATTGTCAACAAAATGTGTCATACTATGGTATACTATTAGTTGCGATGTAATGTAATGTAAACACAATTCATTCAACGTCCCCTCAAACGAATTCCTCAGCAGCTTCTCTGACCAAATGATACAAATCCGCCATCAAATAAGAAGGTCTTAAGTTGACAGAAGGCGGCGCTCATAAGTTCTTCTCTTAAGTTTCTGACCAATTCGAAACTGCAAAGGTAGACCATAGCAAAGGTCCCAGTCTTCTCCATTTCGTGAATTATATATCCAGTGTCCCCCTAAGCTGACTTGGCTCCACTTTAGTATGAACCAGTAATGCCTTAACCATCATCTCACTTTATCGATAATTGTGAGAATAATATTAACATGGTAAACAACTAAACACTCTTGATTGTTGATCTGGTTTAGAAGGTTTTTGGACAAGTAAAGATGGCGGATGCAGGAAAAAAAGTTGAAAAAGAACTTAGACAGATAACAGAATGTCCAATCTGCATGAGTGCATTCACTGATCCAAGAATGTTGCCATGTATTCACACATTCTGTTTTCGTTGCCTGACACGCACCGGAGAAACAGCACAGAAGAATCCAGGAGATAATATGCCTTGTCCGTTGTGTCGTAAAGAGTTCATCATTCCAGCAGATGGAATGAATGGTGTGCAGAAAAACTTCTTCATGGAAAACCTCTTGGAGTTCAACGTTACGCTGCAAAGCAGTCATCCAATTGTGGCAATTGGAAGTGAGGCCGGGGAAGAAATAAGTCGAATTACTGTTGTTAAGCATTGCATCAAACACACTCAGAAAACATTAGAATTATATTGCGTCGACTGTAAGAAAATCGTCTGTGTTTCTTGTTTTGTTGAAAGTCATAAGTCGCACGATTGCAAAGATATCGCAAAAGTCGATGAAGAATTTCGCCAATTGATAGAAAAATATGCATGGAAGACATCAAACTATGCAGAAGAAATGCTCTGCTTGAAACAGATCACGGAGAAGAGAAAGTCAGGTTTCCTTAAGACAATTGTAGAGAACGAAATGGCTATAATTAAAAGAAGTCAGACACTTAAAAATATGATTGATAAACACACAAAATCGCTCTTAGATGGGCTATCTCTAATAAAATCATGTCATCTAAAGGAAATGGAAAATAAATTGGAAGAAATTGACAAAAACTGCACAATATTTAGAAGTTTTGAATCTTACTGCACTGAACTGAGATCGAAAGGATCACCCAGTGACATCTGCAGTTCATTTGATGAATTAACTGCTAGAGCAGCTGAACTAGAAAGAGATCACGAGGAATTCATTGGTCGTCCACATCAATTAATCAAAGTTTCTTTCAAAACAACAGATTTATCTGACAATTTACTGATGAACAACAACAACGTCGTGGGACAAATCAAAGGTAATATTCACAAACGTGTTTATTTTAAAGTTCTTACATCATGCTAAATTGTCGACTCAGTACTGTCGGTTGAGGGTCGATGAGGTCTTTGCTAGTATTTCATCTGTTTAGGCCTGCTCATTTTACGCATCTAACTATCAGATCGATACGAACGTTTCACAGATATCTGTTGTTTTGTCCAATGGATTGCGCACAGATATCTGTTGTTTTGTCCAATGGATTGCGGTTTTAGAATCGCGCTTGATTGATTGCTTGATTGATGGGGTAGCAGCGCTTGAGGCAGTTTTGATTACTATCTATCAGATTAAAAGTAATAATAACGCTCGATAGTGTAGTGTTTAGCATGCTGCAATCGATATGTCGGGAGCTGAAATAACCGCCAGGGCATAGAGATTTCCACTTCTTCTGCTTCCTCTAACCAACTCAGCTATATTAAGCAAGTAAGTGAGTATATTCTTTATTTTACCACCTGCAAACGCACTGTGGTTAACAATACAGGTTATACAAATAGATGCATAAGAAACTGATAAAAATAATAACATACAGACAAATAATAGCATACAGAAAGACATTGACCGTACACTGTCGGTTGGAAGATTAGACGGCAAGGGAGAGAACTGGCAACTCGTCCTCATATGCCGATATTGAGAAAATGAAGTTGCTTACACTTCATACCCATGGCTGCCTCATGGATTGATTAATGGACTGAAGTTCTTCTTCTTCTTCTTCTTCTTCTTTTCTTTTTCTTCTTCTTTGTTTTTTCTTCTTCTTTTTTCTACTTCTTATTCTTCTTCTTGACCATCGATTAATGCGGTAACAGTGCTAGAGATAGTTTCGAACAGATCTAGCAGATTAAATGTAATTAGAGTTTAGAAGTGAGTTTTCATTGAATCTCAACAAGGATATTATGTCGAAAATTATGTGAGTTCTTTTGTTTGTTTCACAATGAGTCATTAATATGAGCTAAGAGGAAGATTATATAACTTTTTAGAATTTTAAATTTTAAATTAATCTCCTTTTTGCGCGAGATCTTATGACCGCGGAAATCAAGGCGAGATTTTTGATCAATATTGACTAAGTTGATATAAATCTGAGTGAACAGATGTTTATGCAATGACATACGTCGTAAAAAGGAAATTTTTTTTATTAATACCTACTTAGATGTTCATCTAAGTTTTTAGGTATAGTATTTTTTTCAAAACCACTGATAAAGATATTATCAAGAAGGGAGCAAATTTTAAAATGCTGAGTTCAACCTTCAACCATCTATATATTTCTGTTCACTGCTTCAACAGAAAACACTGTACAGTTTGAGAACTCTGCAATTGTCGTGGGATTATATCCGACTGTAAATAACGATATTGTCAAAATAAATCTTCATCGGCCAAACGAAATCTCAACACAAGAACGAACACCGACTCAAATGACCTTCGAAGCAGTCGCCGCCGTTTACTGTAACACGATGTACGTTATAGGAATAGGAGCCAAAAGAGACGAAATTTGGAAATACAACTTTCTTTCTGGTTGGAAGATATGCGCATCTTTAGTTCAAGGCCGACTTAGACACAGCGCAGCGTTTATGGATGAAATATTGTATATCTGTGGAGGATATGTAGATACTTATAATAGCGTTCTACACAGCGTGGAAGCCTACAACACAGTCATCGATAAATGCAACACAGTTGGAAAGTTGGTTCACTGTGTCCAGAGCTCAGGAAACTGTGTTCCATTCAAGAGTTCACTCTATATCTTCGGTGGATCAGATAAAAGTAATAACGCACACAGTCATGTTCAAGTGTACGACACTAAAGAAAACACATGCACTCTCCTTTTGAAACCAATGCCGCGGTCTTACAAATTTATGGGAGCTGTACTTTGGAATACATCTGTTGTTTTACTTGTTTTACTTGGACGTGAAACGTGTTTTATATTTAACTTTGAGACGGAGACCTGGCAAGAACGACAACAGTTTAAAACTGACGTTATTCACTTTGGTTTGGTTCATGAAAATGGACGAGTCTTTGTCATCGGAGGAGGAATCTGCGAAACGGATAAGAATGGTGAAAAGAAATGGGAATGCAGAGACGACGTACGTTATGTTCCTCTTCAGAACATCCTTGATGATAAACCGATTGAATGGAAGATTCACGGGACGTTGCCACAATCATCCCTTGTTAAAGCTTGTGCAAACATGCGATTTTTAGTATAGTAAGCATTACTGAGATCTTTGGACAACCTGTGGTTATATGGCCTACCTTTGACGAGTATGTATACTGTTGTGTACTTTCAACGTTTGGCTGCTTTTGACATTGCTCTTACATTATCATCAGCTAAGAGAAGGACATTGAGGTTGAAAGAGACAAGCTGCACCTTTGAATGCTGAGGTCGGAGTATTAGTTTGGATATACTAGCTCGACGCCCTCGACGCACATGAATCCGATCCGATGAATTTAGAACTACACACGGTCCTTCTATACACTTGCACATAGCCTGGAGATGAACCCAGAATAGAGAAAACTTTCAAAGTGTTGTGGAAGCAACATCGTTCCAGATGGACACGTCATAGATGATGATGACGATGATGATGATGATGATGACGACGACGACGACGACGATGATGATGATGATGATGATGATGATGATGATGATGATGATGATGATGATGATGATGATGATGATGATGAAGACGTCGAAAGACACAACAATAATCTTGCACTTTGATAATTGTTTATTTAATAATCCTGGTAAAAATTAGTGTTTTTTATTTATTTATTTATTCCGGATATTTTTGTAGTGGTAAAATTAGAGGTGAGTACACGTTAACGGTCAGTTTTCCTAAACAAATTAGAGGTGAGTATACGCTACAGTATTTTGTAAGTATACGCTATAGTATTTTAATATAAATAAATATAAATATTTTTGAGGTGAGTATACGGTCTCTAGAGGTGAGTATGCGCTGTATTCCAGCGTATACCCTCGACTACAGCCCTGGATCTAGATGAGAACGCCATCGATGGCGATGAAAGAAAAAAACTTAAATTTAATTATTGATATTAAAGACTGTCAGACATACATGTACATACATGCATGCACCCAAATATAAATACTTACATGCATGCATAAATATATAGATATGCAATTTTTATGAATACATAGATTCATAATAAATACAAACATTCCTACAAACAGAATAGTTACAAACATACATACACACGCCTAACCACCTTTAACTTATATTTTCCATCATTGTATATTCGCACTCTGTACAATCGCTACATTATCCAGTATATTGATGTAGTAAAGATGTTCCTTAGCAACAACAAGATGAGGTTAAACAGGCACAGTTCATAAGAATATTATTATTTTGTATGCTTAGACAGTTCATTGGTTTGTTAGTGCCATACTGTCGTTTTAAAATATGTCACGTAGTTCACAAAACGTTGTATTCGAATCAGGCAATCTCAAAGACCTCTGACGTCAAAGACCTCTGACCTCTTTGGCAATCGGACTTGGATCTTCCCTGGACGAAGCGCTCGTGAAAAAGCCTACATGAAAACGTTACTAATTACATCCAGCATCAGTTAAATAGAATGAAATATCCTACACTTGAACTCAAATTACAAATCATTAAAATAAATAATTTGAAAAGAACTATTAGAAAAGACCATTAAAGCACATGATAGGGCCTACCAGATACAGAGTACTTATTTATATTCACCGAAATATAGCCAATTCCAACCATGCACGCTATAATACAACGTCATGAATTGGACACTGGAGATAACTCTAACAAAATCACGTTACTCCGGTCACAGAAGTACTGTGCTATGTGTCTATTTGGCTGGTTATGGCTGATGGTCAAATTTATCGGGACATGTATGTAGCAGTTTTGTCTGGCAACTGCCGACCTCAGAGAAGCGTGAAGTCAGTTATTACAAATACGACTAGATTTCCGTCCAAAATGAGGACAAGAGTACCGGAAGGAAGGTTGGAAGGAACGTTATTATAGTTGGCATCGGGGCAGTTTTGCGGACATTCGTCGAAAGAGAGATTCCTACACTCAACTTATGTTATAATACTCTGAATTAAGACTGAAAAACCGATCAATATCCAGAGCGATGTTGCTGCGGCAGGAAACTCCATCGTTCAAATGAGTTCGTCTTCTCCGACGCTTCACTCTAAAATTTGGTAAAAGGAAAGAGACATGCTAGCCTACTGCTCGACTTAATCGATCTCACTGCAATCATATTAGTGTCTCGAAGAATGGTTTTCACTTTTCCCCTCTCGCTAAACATCAGCAACACAATACCCGATTGAACGAGGGAAGAAACAATTGTGTACAGCAGCATTTTATTCTTATTTACCATTTACGCGAATGCGAACTTCATGTATAGGCTACAATAAACTCATCCAGTTCAACATTTATGACGTTTGCTAAAGTTACGCTTTCGAAATAATTTCCCTACTGGACATTGGGTCGATGTAGACACATCCATATGAACACTGGCGTAAACTTGTCTAAAATAATGGGGGGCATTTGGTTATTCATTATACACTCACTGCATTGTTTATACAGTCCATCTCAATTATTGGGAGGCACGTGTCCCGGCTACCCCCCAGAGTCTACGCCTATGCATGTGAATGTGAATGAACTAATGACATGACTGTATCTATTATGCATTTGTAGATGCGCATTGTAAGTTTTGAAATACAATACAATTTGTAAATTTAGCCTCTGTGAGTTCCACTGTTTTGGTTTCTACAATGGAGACAAGCATTCGCTGAACAAGCACATCCGTTATAAAGCTTATTCGAACTAACAATGTACATAAATACACATAGGCCTATATTATGTGCATTATATACTTGTTTGAGCTGTGACCTGATGGTTAAAGTAGACGGACGTTGAAAAGAAAACAGTGAACTGACGTTGTAGAGAACTTGTCAATCATTCCTGTAATAAAGGCGGTTATTTTTCAGTTTCTGTTTAGCCCTATAATTAGCAATGTGTGATAAAACCAGACACTTTGTCTGAATTGAACGTCGCTAGATACTGTATTGCAGCCACACTTACAAACGAACAGACCAGACCGGTAGATATCACCATTTATTGTCATTAACCACAGACCCTGAATGGCGTTAAGCACTGAAAAATGCAGAACTTGCAAATACTAGGTTGCAATTAAACACCTTTAAATCGAGAGAAATTGTTTTGAACAGTTCTCGCCGTTCCTGTGGCATATGATTGGACTAAATGATCAATATATAGCATTCTTAAATCATATTTAAATGCATAGATCAAATCGAATCCAAAAATGTTAAGTGCATTATCTATTGTTTATCGCTATCTTGTGTCTCTCAGGACGTATGAACAATTTTACATTTTTCTAAACAGAAATTTGCGATTAGATCGGATCCAGAGTTTAACGACATCTTATGACAACAAGATTCATCCTCCAATTACCCACGATGTCTTCGTGCCGTTCCCAACGGTTCTGTGTAGCCGATCCATCCAAGAGGGAGTTCTCCTTGCTAGCCAAAATAGGCCCATCCTGGTTTCGGCGCTTAAAGCAGATGAATTCGACGCTACTGAGCCAAGCAATTTTACATTCCTGTCTAAAATAATTGAGACAATAGTAATCGTAATCGTAATCGTAATCTCCAATTTTCTAAAGCGCCACTGTAAAGCTGAGCGCAAAGCACCAGCTTATTCACGAGCGCTGCGACGTATCCGATGGGTTGTCCAGAAATCGATGTCCGTTGGTGGTCCGAGTCCGGTTGCCAGAGAGACCAGAGAGAGGCAGAGCAGCTGTTACGGAGAGTTTCGTTGAGAACGAGATAGCTTGGAAGGCAAAGGATCCGATGGATTAGGATAGGAAATCTTGAAGAGGCGAAGTTTCAGTTTGGAGTGGAAAGCCTGTGGGGTGATGAGTAGAGGAGCCTGAGGTAGATGACGATGAGTGAGTGGCGGTATTGGTGGAGAAACTGAGAAAATGCGGAATTCGGGAGGAAGTTCGTTAATTCGGGAGGAAGTTCGTTAGTTGCCGCATATGCTACCTGGACAAAAACTCCCTTATCCCAACCGTTCAGTCGGGTTTCCATAAGGGCCATTCCACCGAAACCTTGCTACTTCACTGCGTCTTCTCCGATCTTCTGATCGTTTTGACCTCTTAGTTGCTCGTGTCAGGACTAATATGGCTCAATCCAGGTCCTTTGCCTGCATAGGTCCCTCGCTTTGGAGCCGACTTCCTCCTCCTCTCCGCATCACCATTCTCTCTGCCAGCGTTGCTTCTTCTTTTTCTCACCTTAAATCCTTCTTGTTCTGTCGGGGTCTCGTTAACCGGGAGCGCCTCTGAATGGTTTATACCGCGAGAGGCGCTTTATAAATGGTCATATACAGTGCTTTTTTTATAGAAAAAAAGGTTCCGGAACGGAACAATAGGTTCCGGAACGCAACAATTATGGGCTGTCTAAAAACACGAGAAAAACGGGATTGGGGGTTGGGAGGGGTCTCAATAAACACTGAAAACAGTTCAAAAACACTGAAATTAAATTAAAATAACTAAATTATTGTTTTAATAATTAAAATAAATAAATTATTTTTTAGTAGCTGAAAAAGGTGCCGGAACGCCGTTCCGGCTCGTTCCGGCTGAAAAAAATCCCTGGTCATATAGAATACCATACAAAGTCTATATCCACTGCCTGGCTGTCCGGAATGTTGCAGCCTTGGAAACCATGACTGGGACTGCGTCATAACTGTTCTAAATGACCAGTCTGTTCGAAGAGCGAAGTGGACGATGCGAGGAGACAGAAAGTGGCCGGTAAATTACATAAAATATTAAATATTTATGGGCGAGACCCCAGCTGTGCAATGACACTAGAATGATGAGTTTGCACTTAATACGTGCAGAGAGAGGAAGCTAGTGCAGTTTTTCAAACATGAAGGACGAACTGCGAGAGTAGCTTGGAAGACGTGCTATTAATCTTGCAGCTGCATTTACTACTGACTGCAGAAGACCGATAAGAAGCGAATTGCAGTAGTCGATTCGGGAGCAAATTAAAGCCTAGACCACCGCGCATATTGCCAGTTTATCAAAATCTTTCAAAAAATTAAGTGAGGCTTTTTGATTCAACTAGAATATTGAATAACACACTGATCACATAACAGTGTTTTTTAAGTAATTGGCTATGACAACCAACCAGAGCATAGCGTGTACAAATCAATCTTCACACAATGATTATGAACTTATTATTTCTGCCCCATTTAGCTAGCTAATCAGGATGTTTCTGCCTGAGCTTATCAGTGTACGTTAGCAAGAACAGAAACAGTTTCATTTTGTGATAAATGGGCCGCGTTGTGAGCTAGACATCCTTCCTCATCACTTTAAACCGACGCCATTCTAACAGAGAAACCACTAAGAAGACGTCACAGTAAGATACTTTTATCTGTTTTGCTTTAGTCCTAACTATCGCTTAATATTATTTTGCATCTATAGACTTTACTGTGATTTTCAATCGATGGGTTTTCGAAATATTTTCTAGATACAAAGTTGCCCCAAAGCCACAGACTGTTTGGCTCAAGTTGTTATTTTAACGGTAGATAGCGAAACGCAAGAGGCCAATACTAACCAACTCAGGCCTCGGCGATGCTTAGACTATAGTTGGATTTAAAAACTTTTTTACAAATAGATTCCTCAAAGTCAATGACAGATTTACTTGTCTTGCAAATAGAAACCTCAAATCGGAAATTAAAGTGAGGCAGAGGAAGATAAATTCGCTTATTTCCATTGACGCAAAATTATTGAGAAGCTCACTATGATAAAGGGAGAGAGAAAAGCCAAGGAGGACATGGAAACCGAATTTTGACCTGGGATTTGGACCTTACCTTGTTTATCAAGTTCGTTGTGACTGCATGCCTGTGAATAACCTTGTTCCCGCGACTTAGCTCTTTGGGCGCTCTACAAACATCGAGATTACGACTACGATTACAACTGAAGGACACTGAATGGCCAATAATTTGACTGACCGATCGTGGACTATAACTGACTATATGAAACAAATGAAATTAAGAATGCAGGAATTGGCACGTTTTCAAAATCTAGGAATGCGTGAAAGACTAAAAGCATGAATGCGCAGAGGAATGACTTGCCAAACAAATAAATTAACGACTTAAATGCCTGACAGACTCAATGACTTATAAACTTAATGACTCAATGGCTAATTGGCTCGATGACTCAATGACTTAATGCATCAATTCCGTAGCGCCTTAAAGACAATGACTCAATTATTTAATGTCTTAATGACCTAATGACAACAAAATGGTGTTTTTTTCAAACAAGCAATTCGTTTGTCTTCAGTTTTACTGGCATAGCTGAAATGGACTTGAGAGATCGAATAGAAGCGCACAAGGAGCTGATCATGGATCGTCTTGATCCAGACTTCGGACTCCTTGATGAGCTGCTTGCAAGACGATCACTGACAAGGTCGGAGGTCGCCAAGGTCAAGGCTGTCTCAGACTCGTATGGAAAGAGTGAGAAACTGGGGATGAAAGTAACACGGGTTGAATGTAACAAGCATTGCAGCGCCGTTACTGGAGAGCAGGGAACCAGCTTATATTGATCCAAATGTAGATCAACTAGAAAAATCAAGGTCAACAAAATTTCTCCACAGGATTCAAAGAAATAAATTTTGTATAAAGAAAACAAAATTTTTGTGCATGAAAGTGAGTTTCTGCATTTTTTTCTTTTTTTTCTCATGGCTCACTGTATTCACGTTTTACATTTTTGAGGATTACCGTGATTAGAAGAGTTGTCATTCAAGCAGCGTCTTTGTGAGCGGTATTACCGTAAGTTAATGCTTCCCAAAGATATAAAATAAAAACCAGAGCCCAGTAGTAACGGGGTTGGTTGTAACAAATCAACTGGGGTTAGTTGTAACATGTTACAACCTGCCCCATATGTGTGCTACAGCAAACCCCAATGTATGTTTAACTGGTAATAGTATTAGGATGATTGTAGGTTTATGAATGAATAATTTTATTTAATATTACATGGAAGAGTCTTCTCTTAAAAACCAGGAATTACAAGCGTAAAAGTACAAAAAAGTATGAACCCTCTGGAAACAGTGCATGAAGGGGCAAATAGAGTTACTAATGGAAATGAGTCATGTCGCTCTGTTGCAAAGAAATTGCAAATCTTTCATGTCACGCTGTACCGATTTATAAAAAAAGCAGTCACAAAATGGCGGCAATGTCAATATTGCACCGAGCGTTGAATATGGAAGAAATAGACGTATCTTTTCAGATGTCGAAGAAGGTAGGCCTACTGTACACAGAGTTGGCCCTATATAAAAAATGCTTCATCCATTTACTTTGGTCTTTCACCCAGAGAAGTGAGAAAACTAGTATTTCAGTGTGCTGTGACATACAATAAGAGCTTTCCAGAAAACTGGCGTAAGTGTGAAATGGCTGGTGCCGATTGGTTCTCTGGCTTTCTGAAAAGAAATCCTACAATTTCTGTCCTCACTCCAGAAGCCACAGGCATCTTCAGAGTGATTGGTTGCAAAAAAAATGTTGTTGCATCATTTTACGACAAATTAACAGAAGTTATAGTTCGTTTTAGATTCGATAGCAATGACATTTGGAATATGGACGAAACAGGAGTTACCACGGTATACTGAAGCCTTCAAATGTTGTAACAGAAAAGGGGTTGAAGCAAATTGGTGCGATAACTTCAGGCGAACGAGATGCGCTATAGGCCTAGTTACTGTTGCACTTGCAGTGAATGCTATTGGAAACGCAACACATCCTCTATTCATCTTTCTTAGAGCTAATTTGTATGACCATTTCATTAGAGATGGACCAGTCGGGTGTGCTGGTGCAGCGAGTAAGTCAGGTTAGATGAAGGAGAAAGAGTTTTATCAGTTTATGATTTTCACCTTGTGAAATATTATTGTAAAGCCTCAAACGAAAGACCTGTGCTATTGCTTTTGGACAATCACTCGTGACATATCTCTATCGATGCTATTGACTATGCTACAGAAAATGGTATCGTTATGCTATCCTTTCCACCGCATACCTCCCATAAACTCCAGCCCTGAGACCCCGATATAGTTACAACATGCCCCTGCTCAGTGCTCATGTTACATGTTACCCCGACACTGGGGTAAGTTGTAACACCCGACGACGCTCACTATCTTGATAGTCTTAGCTACATTTGTTGTAGGAAGCATTTAATACTTTTCCATTATATAGCCAACATGTTAGGCCATAGTTTGATGCAAAAAGATTACAGTTTTTCTTGTTGTAAATTCCCCAAAAGTTGTGAAATTCGAAATTTGTTACTTTCATCCCCAGTCTCCCCTACAATGGATTTCATTAACCCTTTCATACTGCTATTTAAAATCCGAGGCCGGCCAATTTACATCACAATGTGCGTATAGCAATGCGCGCAATGTGTTGTATGACCATGTAGAGAGCTAATCTACAACAAAGCAGTTTGCATAGCGTTCCTGTGGTTATACTTGTACCTGCAGTTAGAAGATATTAAGTGTGCGGTAAAGTGGTGATTGAGCCGCTCATGTTCAGGTTAACTGACCCTGTGCGAATAATAAAATATGCAATATAAGATATTATTATGTAGTTGAAGAACTCAAGCAAAAGCACTTGTTATATAAGGCACATACAAGTTCACGTGACAGATAAACATAGTTCAGAAAGTCAGACCATTGCACAAAGTTCGTTTCTAAGGACATTTTCTTCTTAAAGCATTGACTGTCAGAGACCGATACACTCAACCATAGACTAAGACCAGAAACAGGTGAGAGACATTGTCTAATAATTATAGTTCTTTAAAAATGTGTTAGAAAGCACAGGAAAGTTGCTTGGCGCTTACTTTGCTCGTCGCCTGCAAATAAAGTTCACTAACAGGATTCAATGGTCCACTGGTGAACGCATGGTTGAAGTAACTTTAGTAATCCGAACTAGAACCCTGATAGTTACGTAATTATTTCAATTTTCAGGACCAGGTAGGTAGTTTCTGTTTAACGATGTCATAGCAAAGGTCATGAGCATCGCGGTCCTTCTTCCGGTGACCATGACGATGATGAAGATGATTCATTCATTCATTCATTCTGAGAATTTGTATAGCACCATCAAGATACCTACACAGTAGCTCTCCCAGCCCAGCCACGGCAGTATATATGATGACGATAAAGATGATGACGACGACGACGACGACGATGATGATGATGATGATGGTGGTGGTGGTGGTGGTGGTGGTGGTGGTGGTGGTGGTGGTGGTGGTGGTGGTGGTGGTGGTGGTGGTGGTGGTGGTGGTGATGACGATGACGATGAAGCCAATAACGATGATGGAGAAGACGACAAAGAGGAAAGAGCTTAATCTAAACTGAAATCATGACCAATGGCGGCAGTTTATTAACCGAGGAACCATTATATCCACTGCGTACGGGAAAAAACAAATAGTGCTGCCTTCCTATCTTAAAATCATATGACAGATTTCAAACTGGATGCTAGTGTCCATGGGTCGTCCGGTGAGTAAGTGAATTATTTTTGAGTTTCTGGTTTTTAGGCTATGGCCAAAGAATTCTGAATTTGTTCTAGTTTTCCTTCTATAACTTCTCATTAGAATCTCACCTATAAAATATCGCATTAGTTACTCTTATTGCTTGACCAGCAAGTAATCAATCGATTCATATAACATTTTTATATGATCAGATTTGGCAAAGAGCAGTTAGTCAGTATAAGGCACCGCAAGCTCACGTGACATATATGCATAGTCTATAGTCTATACTCTACAACATTACACCAGGTTGCTGTTCAGGACGCCTTCTTTTTAAAGCCTTGATTGACTGATAGCGAGGCATTCAAATGGCGACAAAGATCGCAATTAAGTTATACGTTGTTTGACACACACTCAGATGAGGCGCTGTTTAATATAATTCTTTGAAAAAGTTTACAAAAACGCAGAAAGAGATTGTCCTATACTTAGCACGTCGCCCGTAAAGAAAGTGTACAAACAGTATCAAATGCGAGATTGTATTAAAGTTAGTAGCGAAACTGGAGAGCTGCAAAAGACTGTAAACAAAACTATGCTGATAAACACGAAATAGGCCATTTACCTTACTTCTGAAGAGGGTTCTTTATAAGCCTGTCAGTTTGTGTAGCGCAAGAAAAAATCATCAAAGCGGACAACTGAAGTAAGCTTACACTAGAATTAGATACAAACCGATACAACCAAAAATGACCAAAACAAATGATGTAAGGTACTATCTAACCTTCTCAGCAAAGGCCATGATCAAGAATGAAGATACTGGCAAGACTCAAACGGTGATGACAAAAGATGTCAACCCAATTTTCAAGACGGAGATGTAAACGTAGACAAAGAGGGTTTCGACGGATTGTTAAGATATCAGGTGTTTTATTTACTAGATAGCATTAGAAACACTGAGGCAAACATTTCAGTTACTCAACAGTTTGTTATTAGACAATTCAATAACTTCTATAGCGCTTTTATAATGACGAACAAAGCATCAATCGATTTGCCTCTTGATAAGAAACCGTAGTTTAAAAATCAGAATTTGTTTAAGAATTCCAATCGAAATCTGTCATGGCAGAACACGTGTCATGCCATTCAAACAAAACTGAATGGAATGCATCTTGTTGCTCAATCTGAAAAGTGTAGGACTAAAGTCTTTGACATCACTCGTAGCATTAAAGGAGTTCTAGATTCAACTTTATTTCTAAACAATTGTCAACAAAATGTGTCATACTATGGTATACTATTAGTTGCGATGTAATGTAATGTAAACACAATTCATTCAACGTCCCCTCAAACGAATTCCTCAGCAGCTTCTCTGACCAAATGATACAAATCCGCCATCAAATAAGATGGTCTTAAGTTGACAGAAGGCGGCGCTCATAAGTTCTTCTCTTAAGTTTCTGACCAATTCGAAACTGCAAAGGTAGACCATAGCAAAGGTCCCAGTCTTCTCCATTTCGTGAATTATATATCCAGTGTCCCCCTAAGCTGACTTGGCTCCACTTTAGTATGAACCAGTAATGCCTTAACCCTCGGGCTACCAAGGGGGGGGTGGTTACCACCCCCCCCTACGTTTTTCTGGAAAAACTTTTTTTTGCACATGGAATATAATTTTGACATTTTAGGTAGCTGTAGGGGGTCCATTTGCGCAAATTTTGAGGTAAAAGTCATGATGATATCCCACGCCATAAAAAAGTTATACCCGATATAGCCTAGGTACCACTTATGAAATCAGGAATTTCTCTCGTCAGCTGTTAGCTGTTGTCGACTATAAAGGTATTCATTATTCTTTCTGGAAGAGAAACAACTATGCCATTCTTTAGAGGGAATTTAGGGTTATATTTACTTGCTTAGTTATTTGTCTTTTGATAACCGGAAGTGATCATAATGAATAATAATACGCTTTTTCAGTGTGAAAATCACTGATGCAATATCACAACGTAAACCGATATGGTTGGGTATGGGGAAGGGCTATAAACAGTTGAAGCAGAATACTAACAGAGTAAAGTAGTGCTGTGAAGTGTTCAAGAAGCCGGTTTGCAGGAAGCATTCGCACAAAACAATGAAAGTAACTTGCAACAACTGCAAGGACCACTGACGTATTTGACTGCCGGGAAAAATTACATAATTTCTTGTTTCATGTTGATATAGCTGCACACCTTTAGGTTTTGCCTGTAACTAAAACAGACTTTGGAATAGTTTGTATTGTTGAAAATTAAGCACTCATTATATTTATTATATTTAGAATATTCTTGGATACATAGTTCATTTTCAAACCCACATCATTTATATATTTTTGTCCAGGTATTTACGTAACAATCGTAATTGTCTATGGGCATATATATATACACACATATATACCGGTAATAATGTGTGTGCATATATATATATATATATATATATATATATATATATATATATATATATATATATATATATCAGTCTTGCGTGTCGATGTAGGGCCTTACGTCATAATATTAATTGATCAATAGTACAAATTGTGTGCGATAATATCAGATATCGTTAAATGGACCGGTGCCTTTGTTAAAAACTATATAATTTCGAGATGCATTCATATATTTTACAACTAAATATACCATTCTTTTCAGAAATGAATGCTGAATCAAATGCTGTATTACATGATATGATATCTTAAACCAAACACGAAATTCCGGGGGGGGGGTGGTAACCACCCCCCCCCCTTGGTAGCCGATGTCGCAAAAAAACCTTGGTAGCCTGAGGGTTAACCATCATCTCACTTTATCGATAATTGTGAGAATAATATTAACATGGTAAACAACTAAACACTCTTGATTGTTGATCTGGTTTAGAAGGTTTCTGGACAAGTAAAGATGGCGGATGCAGGAAAAAAAGTTGAAAAAGAACTTAGACAGATAACAGAATGTCCAATCTGCATGAGTGCATTCACTGATCCAAGAATGTTGCCATGTATTCACACATTCTGTTTTCATTGCCTGACACGCACCGGAGAAACAGCACAGAAGAATCCAGGAGATAATATGCCTTGTCCGTTGTGTCGTAAAGAGTTCATCATTCCAGCAGATGGAATGAATGGTGTGCAGAAAAACTTCTTCATGGAAAACCTCTTGGAGTTCAACGTTACGCTGCAAAGCAGTCATCCAATTGTGGCAATTGGAAGTGAGGCCGGGGAAGAAATAAGTCGAATTACTGTTGTTAAGCATTGCATCAAACACACTCAGAAAACATTAGAATTATATTGCGTCGACTGTAAGAAAATCGTCTGTGTTTCTTGTTTTGTTGAAAGTCATAAGTCGCACGATTGCAAAGATATCGCAAAAGTCGATGAAGAATTTCGCCAATTGATAGAAAAGTATGCATGGAAGACATCAAACTATGCAGAAGAAATGCTCTGCTTGAAACAGATCACGGAGAAGAGAAAGTCAGGTTTCCTTAAGACAATTGTAGAGAACGAAATGGCTATAATTAAAAGAAGTCAGACACTTAAAAATATGATTGATAAACACACAAAATCGCTCTTAGATGGGCTATCTCTAATAAAATCATGTCATCTAAAGGAAATGGAAAATAAATTGGAAGAAATTGACAAAAACTGCACAATATTTAGAAGTTTTGAATCTTACTGCACTGAACTGAGATCGAAAGGATCACCCAGTGACATCTGCAGTTCATTTGATGAATTAACTGCTAGAGCAGCTGAACTAGAAAGAGATCACGAGGAATTCATTGGTCGTCCACATCAATTAATCAAAGTTTCTTTCAAAACAACAGATTTATCTGACAATTTACTGATGAACAACAACAACGTCGTGGGACAAATCAAAGGTAATATTCACAAACGTGTTTATTTTAAAGTTCTTACATCATGCTAAATTGTCGACTCAGTACTGTCGGTTGAGGGTCGATGAGGTCTTTGCTAGTATTTCATCTGTTTAGGCCTGCTCATTTTACGCATCTAACTATCAGATCGATACGAACGTTTCACAGATATCTGTTGTTTTGTCCAATGGATTGCGCACAGATATCTGTTGTTTTGTCCAATGGATTGCGGTTTTAGAATCGCGCTTGATTGATTGCTTGATTGATGGGGTAGCAGCGCTTGAGGCAGTTTTGATTACTATCTATCAGATTAAAAGTAATAATAACGCTCGATAGTGTAGTGTTTAGCATGCTGCAATCGATATGTCGGGAGCTGAAATAACCGCCAGGGCATAGAGATTTCCACTTCTTCTGCTTCCTCTAACCAACTCAGCTATATTAAGCAAGTAAGTGAGTATATTCTTTATTTTACCACCTGCAAACGCACTGTGGTTAACAATACAGGTTATACAAATAGATGCATAAGAAACTGATAAAAATAATAACATACAGACAAATAATAGCATACAGAAAGACATTGACCGTACACTGTCGGTTGGAAGATTAGACGGCAAGGGAGAGAACTGGCAACTCGTCCTCATATGCCGATATTGAGAAAATGAAGTTGCTTACACTTCATACCCATGGCTGCCTCATGGATTGATTAATGGACTGAAGTTCTTCTTCTTCTTCTTCTTCTTCTTTTCTTTTTCTTCTTCTTTGTTTTTTCTTCTTCTTCTTTTTTCTACTTCTTATTCTTCTTCTTGACCATCGATTAATGCGGTAACAGTGCTAGAGATAGTTTCGAACAGATCTAGCAGATTAAATGTAATTAGAGTTTAGAAGTGAGTTTTCATTGAATCTCAACAAGGATATTATGTCGAAAATTATGTGAGTTCTTTTGTTTGTTTCACAATGAGTCATTAATATGAGCTAAGAGGAAGATTATATAACTTTTTAGAATTTTAAATTTTAAATTAATCTCCTTTTTGCGCGAGATCTTATGACCGCGGAAATCAAGGCGAGATTTTTGATCAATATTGACTAAGTTGATATAAATCTGAGTGAACAGATGTTTATGCAATGACATACGTCGTAAAAAGGAAATTTTTTTTATTAATACCTACTTAGATGTTCATCTAAGTTTTTAGGTATAGTATTTTTTTCAAAACCACTGATAAAGATATTATCAAGAAGGGAGCAAATTTTAAAATGCTAAGTTCAACCTTCAACCATCTACATATTTCTGTTCACTGCTTCAACAGAAAACACTGTACAGTTTGAGAACTCTGCAATTGTCGTGGGATTATATCCGACTGTAAATAACGATATTGTCAAAATAAATCTTCATCGGCCAAACGAAATCTCAACACAAGAACGAACACCGACTCAAATGACCTTCGAAGCAGTCGCCGCCGTTTACTGTAACACGATGTACGTTATAGGAATAGGAGCCAAAAGAGACGAAATTTGGAAATACAACTTTCTTTCTGGTTGGAAGATATGCGCATCTTTAGTTCAAGGCCGACTTAGACACAGCGCAGCGTTTATGGATGAAATATTGTATATCTGTGGAGGATATGTAGATACTTATAATAGCGTTCTACACAGCGTGGAAGCCTACAACACAGTCATCGATAAATGCAACACAGTTGGAAAGTTGGTTCACTGTGTCCAGAGCTCAGGAAACTGTGTTCCATTCAAGAGTTCACTCTATATCTTCGGTGGATCAGATAAAAGTAATAACGCACACAGTCATGTTCAAGTGTACGACACTAAAGAAAACACATGCACTCTCCTTTTGAAACCAATGCCGCGGTCTTACAAATTTATGGGAGCTGTACTTTGGAATACATCTGTTGTTTTACTTGGACGTGAAACGTGTTTTATATTTAACTTTGAGACGGAGACCTGGCAAGAACGACAACAGTTTAAAACTGACGTTATTCACTTTGGTTTGGTTCATGAAAATGGACGAGTCTTTGTCATCGGAGGAGGAATCTGCGAAACGGATAAGAATGGTGAAAAGAAATGGGAATGCAGAGACGACGTACGTTATGTTCCTCTTCAGAACATCCTTGATGATAAACCGATTGAATGGAAGATTCACGGGACGTTGCCACAATCATCCCTTGTTAAAGCTTGTGCAAACATGCGATTTTTAGTATAGTAAGCATTACTGAGATCTTTGGACAACCTGTGGTTATATGGCCTACCTTTGACGAGTATGTATACTGTTGTGTACTTTCAACGTTTGGCTGCTTTTGACATTGCTCTTACATTATCATCAGCTAAGAGAAGGACATTGAGGTTGAAAGAGACAAGCTGCACCTTTGAATTCTGAGGTCGGAGTATTAGTTTGGATATACTAGCTCGACGCCCTCGACGCACATGAATCCGATCCGATGAATTTAGAACTACACACGGTCCTTCTATACACTTGCACATAGCCTGGAGATGAACCCAGAATAGAGAAAACTTTCAAAGTGTTGTGGAAGCAACATCGTTCCAGATGGACACGTCATAGATGATGATGACGATGATGATGATGATGATGACGACGACGACGACGACGATGATGATGATGATGATGATGATGATGATGATGATGATGATGATGATGATGATGATGATGATGATGAAGACGTCGAAAGACACAACAATAATCTTGCACTTTGATAATTGTTTATTTAATAATCCTGGTAAAAATTAGTGTTTTTTATTTATTTATTTATTCCGGATATTTTTGTAGTGGTAAAATTAGAGGTGAGTACACGTTAACGGTCAGTTTTCCTAAACAAATTAGAGGTGAGTATACGCTACAGTATTTTGTAAGTATACGCTATAGTATTTTAATATAAATAAATATAAATATTTTTGAGGTGAGTATACGGTCTCTAGAGGTGAGTATGCGCTGTATTCCAGCGTATACCCTCGACTACAGCCCTGGATCTAGATGAGAACGCCATCGATGGCGATGAAAGAAAAAAACTTAAATTTAATTATTGATATTAAAGACTGTCAGACATACATGTACATACATGCATGCACCCAAATATAAATACTTACATGCATGCATAAATATATAGATATGCAATTTTTATGAATACATAGATTCATAATAAATACAAACATTCCTACAAACAGAATAGTTACAAACATACATACACACGCCTAACCACCTTTAACTTATATTTTCCATCATTGTATATTCGCACTCTGTACAATCGCTACATTATCCAGTATATTGATGTAGTAAAGATGTTCCTTAGCAACAACAAGATGAGGTTAAACAGGCACAGTTCATAAGAATATTATTATTTTGTATGCTTAGACAGTTCATTGGTTTGTTAGTGCCATACTGTCGTTTTAAAATATGTCACGTAGTTCACAAAACGTTGTATTCGAATCAGGCAATCTCAAAGACCTCTGACGTCAAAGACCTCTGACCTCTTTGGCAATCGGACTTGGATCTTCCCTGGACGAAGCGCTCGTGAAAAAGCCTACATGAAAACGTTACTAATTACATCCAGCATCAGTTAAATAGAATGAAATATCCTACACTTGAACTCAAATTACAAATCATTAAAATAAATAATTTGAAAAGAACTATTAGAAAAGACCATTAAAGCACATGATAGGGCCTACCAGATACAGAGTACTTATTTATATTCACCGAAATATAGCCAATTCCAACCATGCACGCTATAATACAACGTCATGAATTGGACACTGGAGATAACTCTAACAAAATCACGTTACTCCGGTCACAGAAGTACTGTGCTATGTGTCTATTTGGCTGGTTATGGCTGATGGTCAAATTTATCGGGACATGTATGTAGCAGTTTTGTCTGGCAACTGCCGACCTCAGAGAAGCGTGAAGTCAGTTATTACAAATACGACTAGATTTCCGTCCAAAATGAGGACAAGAGTACCGGAAGGAAGGTTGGAAGGAACGTTATTATAGTTGGCATCGGGGCAGTTTTGCGGACATTCGTCGAAAGAGAGATTCCTACACTCAACTTATGTTATAATACTCTGAATTAAGACTGAAAAACCGATCAATATCCAGAGCGATGTTGCTGCGGCAGGAAACTCCATCGTTCAAATGAGTTCGTCTTCTCCGACGCTTCACTCTAAAATTTGGTAAAAGGAAAGAGACATGCTAGCCTACTGCTCGACTTAATCGATCTCACTGCAATCATATTAGTGTCTCGAAGAATGGTTTTCACTTTTCCCCTCTCGCTAAACATCAGCAACACAATACCCGATTGAACGAGGGAAGAAACAATTGTGTACAGCAGCATTTTATTCTTATTTACCATTTACGCGAATGCGAACTTCATGTATAGGCTACAATAAACTCATCCAGTTCAACATTTATGACGTTTGCTAAAGTTACGCTTTCGAAATAATTTCCCTACTGGACATTGGGTCGATGTAGACACATCCATATGAACACTGGCGTAAACTTGTCTAAAATAATGGGGGGCATTTGGTTATTCATTATACACTCACTGCATTGTTTATACAGTCCATCTCAATTATTGGGAGGCACGTGTCCCGGCTACCCCCCAGAGTCTACGCCTATGCATGTGAATGTGAATGAACTAATGACATGACTGTATCTATTATGCATTTGTAGATGCGCATTGTAAGTTTTGAAATACAATACAATTTGTAAATTTAGCCTCTGTGAGTTCCACTGTTTTGGTTTCTACAATGGAGACAAGCATTCGCTGAACAAGCACATCCGTTATAAAGCTTATTCGAACTAACAATGTACATAAATACACATAGGCCTATATTATGTGCATTATATACTTGTTTGAGCTGTGACCTGATGGTTAAAGTAGACGGACGTTGAAAAGAAAACAGTGAACTGACGTTGTAGAGAACTTGTCAATCATTCCTGTAATAAAGGCGGTTATTTTTCAGTTTCTGTTTAGCCCTATAATTAGCAATGTGTGATAAAACCAGACACTTTGTCTGAATTGAACGTCGCTAGATACTGTATTGCAGCCACACTTACAAACGAACAGACCAGACCGGTAGATATCACCATTTATTGTCATTAACCACAGACCCTGAATGGCGTTAAGCACTGAAAAATGCAGAACTTGCAAATACTAGGTTGCAATTAAACACCTTTAAATCGAGAGAAATTGTTTTGAACAGTTCTCGCCGTTCCTGTGGCATATGATTGGACTAAATGATCAATATATAGCATTCTTAAATCATATTTAAATGCATAGATCAAATCGAATCCAAAAATGTTAAGTGCATTATCTATTGTTTATCGCTATCTTGTGTCTCTCAGGACGTATGAACAATTTTACATTTTTCTAAACAGAAATTTGCGATTAGATCGGATCCAGAGTTTAACGACATCTTATGACAACAAGATTCATCCTCCAATTACCCACGATGTCTTCGTGCCGTTCCCAACGGTTCTGTGTAGCCGATCCATCCAAGAGGGAGTTCTCCTTGCTAGCCAAAATAGGCCCATCCTGGTTTCGGCGCTTAAAGCAGATGAATTCGACGCTACTGAGCCAAGCAATTTTACATTCCTGTCTAAAATAATTGAGACAATAGTAATCGTAATCGTAATCGTAATCTCCAATTTTCTAAAGCGCCACTGTAAAGCTGAGCGCAAAGCACCAGCTTATTCACGAGCGCTGCGACGTATCCGATGGGTTGTCCAGAAATCGATGTCCGTTGGTGGTCCGAGTCCGGTTGCCAGAGAGACCAGAGAGAGGCAGAGCAGCTGTTACGGAGAGTTTCGTTGAGAACGAGATAGCTTGGAAGGCAAAGGATCCGATGGATTAGGATAGGAAATCTTGAAGAGGCGAAGTTTCAGTTTGGAGTGGAAAGCCTGTGGGGTGATGAGTAGAGGAGCCTGAGGTAGATGACGATGAGTGAGTGGCGGTATTGGTGGAGAAACTGAGAAAATGCGGAATTCGGGAGGAAGTTCGTTAATTCGGGAGGAAGTTCGTTAGTTGCCGCATATGCTACCTGGACAAAAACTCCCTTATCCCAACCGTTCAGTCGGGTTTCCATAAGGGCCATTCCACCGAAACCTTGCTACTTCACTGCGTCTTCTCCGATCTTCTGATCGTTTTGACCTCTTAGTTGCTCGTGTCAGGACTAATATGGCTCAATCCAGGTCCTTTGCCTGCATAGGTCCCTCGCTTTGGAGCCGACTTCCTCCTCCTCTCCGCATCACCATTCTCTCTGCCAGCGTTGCTTCTTCTTTTTCTCACCTTAAATCCTTCTTGTTCTGTCGGGGTCTCGTTAACCGGGAGCGCCTCTGAATGGTTTATACCGCGAGAGGCGCTTTATAAATGGTCATATACAGTGCTTTTTTTCTAGAAAAAAAGGTTCCGGAACGGAACAATAGGTTCCGGAACGCAACAATTATGGGCTGTCTAAAAACACGAGAAAAACGGGATTGGGGGTTGGGAGGGGTCTCAATAAACACTGAAAACAGTTCAAAAACACTGAAATTAAATTAAAATAACTAAATTATTGTTTTAATAATTAAAATAAATAAATTATTTTTTAGTAGCTGAAAAAGGTGCCGGAACGCCGTTCCGGCTCGTTCCGGCTGAAAAAAATCCCTGGTCATATAGAATACCATACAAAGTCTATATCCACTGCCTGGCTGTCCGGAATGTTGCAGCCTTGGAAACCATGACTGGGACTGCGTCATAACTGTTCTAAATGACCAGTCTGTTCGAAGAGCGAAGTGGACGATGCGAGGAGACAGAAAGTGGCCGGTAAATTACATAAAATATTAAATATTTATGGGCGAGACCCCAGCTGTGCAATGACACTAGAATGATGAGTTTGCACTTAATACGTGCAGAGAGAGGAAGCTAGTGCAGTTTTTCAAACATGAAGGACGAACTGCGAGAGTAGCTTGGAAGACGTGCTATTAATCTTGCAGCTGCATTTACTACTGACTGCAGAAGACCGATAAGAAGCGAATTGCAGTAGTCGATTCGGGAGCAAATTAAAGCCTAGACCACCGCGCATATTGCCAGTTTATCAAAATCTTTCAAAAAATTAAGTGAGGCTTTTTGATTCAACTAGAATATTGAATAACACACTGATCACATAACAGTGTTTTTTAAGTAATTGGCTATGACAACCAACCAGAGCATAGCGTGTACAAATCAATCTTCACACAATGATTATGAACTTATTATTTCTGCCCCATTTAGCTAGCTAATCAGGATGTTTCTGCCTGAGCTTATCAGTGTACGTTAGCAAGAACAGAAACAGTTTCATTTTGTGATAAATGGGCCGCGTTGTGAGCTAGACATCCTTCCTCATCACTTTAAACCGACGCCATTCTAACAGAGAAACCACTAAGAAGACGTCACAGTAAGATACTTTTATCTGTTTTGCTTTAGTCCTAACTATCGCTTAATATTATTTTGCATCTATAGACTTTACTGTGATTTTCAATCGATGGGTTTTCGAAATATTTTCTAGATACAAAGTTGCCCCAAAGCCACAGACTGTTTGGCTCAAGTTGTTATTTTAACGGTAGATAGCGAAACGCAAGAGGCCAATACTAACCAACTCAGGCCTCGGCGATGCTTAGACTATAGTTGGATTTAAAAACTTTTTTACAAATAGATTCCTCAAAGTCAATGACAGATTTACTTGTCTTGCAAATAGAAACCTCAAATCGGAAATTAAAGTGAGGCAGAGGAAGATAAATTCGCTTATTTCCATTGACGCAAAATTATTGAGAAGCTCACTATGATAAAGGGAGAGAGAAAAGCCAAGGAGGACATGGAAACCGAATTTTGACCTGGGATTTGGACCTTACCTTGTTTATCAAGTTCGTTGTGACTGCATGCCTGTGAATAACCTTGTTCCCGCGACTTAGCTCTTTGGGCGCTCTACAAACATCGAGATTACGACTACGATTACAACTGAAGGACACTGAATGGCCAATAATTTGACTGACCGATCGTGGACTATAACTGACTATATGAAACAAATGAAATTAAGAATGCAGGAATTGGCACGTTTTCAAAATCTAGGAATGCGTGAAAGACTAAAAGCATGAATGCGCAGAGGAATGACTTGCCAAACAAATAAATTAACGACTTAAATGCCTGACAGACTCAATGACTTATAAACTTAATGACTCAATGGCTAATTGGCTCGATGACTCAATGACTTAATGCATCAATTCCGTAGCGCCTTAAAGACAATGACTCAATTATTTAATGTCTTAATGACCTAATGACAACAAAATGGTGTTTTTTTCAAACAAGCAATTCGTTTGTCTTCAGTTTTACTGGCATAGCTGAAATGGACTTGAGAGATCGAATAGAAGCGCACAAGGAGCTGATCATGGATCGTCTTGATCCAGACTTCGGACTCCTTGATGAGCTGCTTGCAAGACGATCACTGACAAGGTCGGAGGTCGCCAAGGTCAAGGCTGTCTCAGACTCGTATGGAAAGAGTGAGAAACTGGGGATGAAAGTAACACGGGTTGAATGTAACAAGCATTGCAGCGCCGTTACTGGAGAGCAGGGAACCAGCTTATATTGATCCAAATGTAGATCAACTAGAAAAATCAAGGTCAACAAAATTTCTCCACAGGATTCAAAGAAATAAATTTTGTATAAAGAAAACAAAATTTTTGTGCATGAAAGTGAGTTTCTGCATTTTTTTCTTTTTTTTCTCATGGCTCACTGTATTCACGTTTTACATTTTTGAGGATTACCGTGATTAGAAGAGTTGTCATTCAAGCAGCGTCTTTGTGAGCGGTATTACCGTAAGTTAATGCTTCCCAAAGATATAAAATAAAAACCAGAGCCCAGTAGTAACGGGGTTGGTTGTAACAAATCAACTGGGGTTAGTTGTAACATGTTACAACCTGCCCCATATGTGTGCTACAGCAAACCCCAATGTATGTTTAACTGGTAATAGTATTAGGATGATTGTAGGTTTATGAATGAATAATTTTATTTAATATTACATGGAAGAGTTTTCTCTTAAAAACCAGGAATTACAAGCGTAAAAGTACAAAAAAGTATGAACCCTCTGGAAACAGTGCATGAAGGGGCAAATAGAGTTACTAATGGAAATGAGTCATGTCGCTCTGTTGCAAAGAAATTGCAAATCTTTCATGTCACGCTGTACCGATTTATAAAAAAAAGCAGTCACAAAATGGCGGCAATGTCAATATTGCACCGAGCGTTGAATATGGAAGAAATAGACGTATCTTTTCAGATGTCGAAGAAGGTAGGCCTACTGTACACAGAGTTGGCCCTATATAAAAAATGCTTCATCCATTTACTTTGGTCTTTCACCCAGAGAAGTGAGAAAACTAGTATTTCAGTGTGCTGTGACATACAATAAGAGCTTTCCAGAAAACTGGCGTAAGTGTGAAATGGCTGGTGCCGATTGGTTCTCTGGCTTTCTGAAAAGAAATCCTACAATTTCTGTCCTCACTCCAGAAGCCACAGGCATCTTCAGAGTGATTGGTTGCAAAAAAAATGTTGTTGCATCATTTTACGACAAATTAACAGAAGTTATAGTTCGTTTTAGATTCGATAGCAATGACATTTGGAATATGGACGAAACAGGAGTTACCACGGTATACTGAAGCCTTCAAATGTTGTAACAGAAAAGGGGTTGAAGCAAATTGGTGCGATAACTTCAGGCGAACGAGATGCGCTATAGGCCTAGTTACTGTTGCACTTGCAGTGAATGCTATTGGAAACGCAACACATCCTCTATTCATCTTTCTTAGAGCTAATTTGTATGACCATTTCATTAGAGATGGACCAGTCGGGTGTGCTGGTGCAGCGAGTAAGTCAGGTTAGATGAAGGAGAAAGAGTTTTATCAGTTTATGATTTTCACCTTGTGAAATATTATTGTAAAGCCTCAAACGAAAGACCTGTGCTATTGCTTTTGGACAATCACTCGTGACATATCTCTATCGATGCTATTGACTATGCTACAGAAAATGGTATCGTTATGCTATCCTTTCCACCGCATACCTCCCATAAACTCCAGCCCTGAGACCCCGATATAGTTACAACATGCCCCTGCTCAGTGCTCATGTTACATGTTACCCCGACACTGGGGTAAGTTGTAACACCCGACGACGCTCACTATCTTGATAGTCTTAGCTACATTTGTTGTATAGGAAGCATTTAATACTTTTCCATTATATAGCCAACATGTTAGGCCATAGTTTGATGCAAAAAGATTACAGTTTTTCTTGTTGTAAATTCCCCAAAAGTTGTGAAATTCGAAATTTGTTACTTTCATCCCCAGTCTCCCCTACAATGGATTTCATTAACCCTTTCATACTGCTATTTAAAATCCGAGGCCGGCCAATTTACATCACAATGTGCGTATAGCAATGCGCGCAATGTGTTGTATGACCATGTAGAGAGCTAATCTACAACAAAGCAGTTTGCATAGCGTTCCTGTGGTTATACTTGTACCTGCAGTTAGAAGATATTAAGTGTGCGGTAAAGTGGTGATTGAGCCGCTCATGTTCAGGTTAACTGACCCTGTGCGAATAATAAAATATGCAATATAAGATATTATTATGTAGTTGAAGAACTCAAGCAAAAGCACTTGTTATATAAGGCACATACAAGTTCACGTGACAGATAAACATAGTTCAGAAAGTCAGACCATTGCACAAAGTTCGTTTCTAAGGACATTTTCTTCTTAAAGCATTGACTGTCAGAGACCGATACACTCAACCATAGACTAAGACCAGAAACAGGTGAGAGACATTGTCTAATAATTATAGTTCTTTAAAAATGTGTTAGAAAGCACAGGAAAGTTGCTTGGCGCTTACTTTGCTCGTCGCCTGCAAATAAAGTTCACTAACAGGATTCAATGGTCCACTGGTGAACGCATGGTTGAAGTAACTTTAGTAATCCGAACTAGAACCCTGATAGTTACGTAATTATTTCAATTTTCAGGACCAGGTAGGTAGTTTCTGTTTAACGATGTCATAGCAAAGGTCATGAGCATCGCGGTCCTTCTTCCGGTGACCATGACGATGATGAAGATGATTCATTCATTCATTCATTCTGAGAATTTGTATAGCACCATCAAGATACCTACACAGTAGCTCTCCCAGCCCAGCCACGGCAGTATATATGATGACGATAAAGATGATGACGACGACGACGACGACGATGATGATGATGATGATGGTGGTGGTGGTGGTGGTGGTGGTGGTGGTGGTGGTGGTGGTGGTGGTGGTGGTGGTGGTGGTGGTGGTGGTGGTGGTGGTGATGACGATGACGATGAAGCCAATAACGATGATGGAGAAGACGACAAAGAGGAAAGAGCTTAATCTAAACTGAAATCATGACCAATGGCGGCAGTTTATTAACCGAGGAACCATTATATCCACTGCGTACGGGAAAAAACAAATAGTGCTGCCTTCCTATCTTAAAATCATATGACAGATTTCAAACTGGATGCTAGTGTCCATGGGTCGTCCGGTGAGTAAGTGAATTATTTTTGAGTTTCTGGTTTTTAGGCTATGGCCAAAGAATTCTGAATTTGTTCTAGTTTTCCTTCTATAACTTCTCATTAGAATCTCACCTATAAAATATCGCATTAGTTACTCTTATTGCTTGACCAGCAAGTAATCAATCGATTCATATAACATTTTTATATGATCAGATTTGGCAAAGAGCAGTTAGTCAGTATAAGGCACCGCAAGCTCACGTGACATATATGCATAGTCTATAGTCTATACTCTACAACATTACACCAGGTTGCTGTTCAGGACGCCTTCTTTTTAAAGCCTTGATTGACTGATAGCGAGGCATTCAAATGGCGACAAAGATCGCAATTAAGTTATACGTTGTTTGACACACACTCAGATGAGGCGCTGTTTAATATAATTCTTTGAAAAAGTTTACAAAAACGCAGAAAGAGATTGTCCTATACTTAGCACGTCGCCCGTAAAGAAAGTGTACAAACAGTATCAAATGCGAGATTGTATTAAAGTTAGTAGCGAAACTGGAGAGCTGCAAAAGACTGTAAACAAAACTATGCTGATAAACACGAAATAGGCCATTTACCTTACTTCTGAAGAGGGTTCTTTATAAGCCTGTCAGTTTGTGTAGCGCAAGAAAAAATCATCAAAGCGGACAACTGAAGTAAGCTTACACTAGAATTAGATACAAACCGATACAACCAAAAATGACCAAAACAAATGATGTAAGGTACTATCTAACCTTCTCAGCAAAGGCCATGATCAAGAATGAAGATACTGGCAAGACTCAAACGGTGATGACAAAAGATGTCAACCCAATTTTCAAGACGGAGATGTAAACGTAGACAAAGAGGGTTTCGACGGATTGTTAAGATATCAGGTGTTTTATTTACTAGATAGCATTAGAAACACTGAGGCAAACATTTCAGTTACTCAACAGTTTGTTATTAGACAATTCAATAACTTCTATAGCGCTTTTATAATGACGAACAAAGCATCAATCGATTTGCCTCTTGATAAGAAACCGTAGTTTAAAAATCAGAATTTGTTTAAGAATTCCAATCGAAATCTGTCATGGCAGAACACGTGTCATGCCATTCAAACAAAACTGAATGGAATGCATCTTGTTGCTCAATCTGAAAAGTGTAGGACTAAAGTCTTTGACATCACTCGTAGCATTAAAGGAGTTCTAGATTCAACTTTATTTCTAAACAATTGTCAACAAAATGTGTCATACTATGGTATACTATTAGTTGCGATGTAATGTAATGTAAACACAATTCATTCAACGTCCCCTCAAACGAATTCCTCAGCAGCTTCTCTGACCAAATGATACAAATCCGCCATCAAATAAGATGGTCTTAAGTTGACAGAAGGCGGCGCTCATAAGTTCTTCTCTTAAGTTTCTGACCAATTCGAAACTGCAAAGGTAGACCATAGCAAAGGTCCCAGTCTTCTCCATTTCGTGAATTATATATCCAGTGTCCCCCTAAGCTGACTTGGCTCCACTTTAGTATGAACCAGTAATGCCTTAACCCTCGGGCTACCAAGGGGGGGGTGGTTACCACCCCCCCCTACGTTTTTCTGGAAAAACTTTTTTTTGCACATGGAATATAATTTTGACATTTTAGGTAGCTGTAGGGGGTCCATTTGCGCAAATTTTGAGGTAAAAGTCATGATGATATCCCACGCCATAAAAAAGTTATACCCGATATAGCCTAGGTACCACTTATGAAATCAGGAATTTCTCTCGTCAGCTGTTAGCTGTTGTCGACTATAAAGGTATTCATTATTCTTTCTGGAAGAGAAACAACTATGCCATTCTTTAGAGGGAATTTAGGGTTATATTTACTTGCTTAGTTATTTGTCTTTTGATAACCGGAAGTGATCATAATGAATAATAATACGCTTTTTCAGTGTGAAAATCACTGATGCAATATCACAACGTAAACCGATATGGTTGGGTATGGGGAAGGGCTATAAACAGTTGAAGCAGAATACTAACAGAGTAAAGTAGTGCTGTGAAGTGTTCAAGAAGCCGGTTTGCAGGAAGCATTCGCACAAAACAATGAAAGTAACTTGCAACAACTGCAAGGACCACTGACGTATTTGACTGCCGGGAAAAATTACATAATTTCTTGTTTCATGTTGATATAGCTGCACACCTTTAGGTTTTGCCTGTAACTAAAACAGACTTTGGAATAGTTTGTATTGTTGAAAATTAAGCACTCATTATATTTATTATATTTAGAATATTCTTGGATACATAGTTCATTTTCAAACCCACATCATTTATATATTTTTGTCCAGGTATTTACGTAACAATCGTAATTGTCTATGGGCATATATATATACACACATATATACCGGTAATAATGTGTGTGCATATATATATATATATATATATATATATATATATATATATATATATATATATATATATATATCAGTCTTGCGTGTCGATGTAGGGCCTTACGTCATAATATTAATTGATCAATAGTACAAATTGTGTGCGATAATATCAGATATCGTTAAATGGACCGGTGCCTTTGTTAAAAACTATATAATTTCGAGATGCATTCATATATTTTACAACTAAATATACCATTCTTTTCAGAAATGAATGCTGAATCAAATGCTGTATTACATGATATGATATCTTAAACCAAACACGAAATTCCGGGGGGGGGTGGTAACCACCCCCCCCCCTTGGTAGCCGATGTCGCAAAAAAACCTTGGTAGCCTGAGGGTTAACCATCATCTCACTTTATCGATAATTGTGAGAATAATATTAACATGGTAAACAACTAAACACTCTTGATTGTTGATCTGGTTTAGAAGGTTTCTGGACAAGTAAAGATGGCGGATGCAGGAAAAAAAGTTGAAAAAGAACTTAGACAGATAACAGAATGTCCAATCTGCATGAGTGCATTCACTGATCCAAGAATGTTGCCATGTATTCACACATTCTGTTTTCATTGCCTGACACGCACCGGAGAAACAGCACAGAAGAATCCAGGAGATAATATGCCTTGTCCGTTGTGTCGTAAAGAGTTCATCATTCCAGCAGATGGAATGAATGGTGTGCAGAAAAACTTCTTCATGGAAAACCTCTTGGAGTTCAACGTTACGCTGCAAAGCAGTCATCCAATTGTGGCAATTGGAAGTGAGGCCGGGGAAGAAATAAGTCGAATTACTGTTGTTAAGCATTGCATCAAACACACTCAGAAAACTTTAGAATTATATTGCGTCGACTGTAAGAAAATCGTCTGTGTTTCTTGTTTTGTTGAAAGTCATAAGTCGCACGATTGCAAAGATATCGCAAAAGTCGATGAAGAATTTCGCCAATTGATAGAAAAGTATGCATGGAAGACATCAAACTATGCAGAAGAAATGCTCTGCTTGAAACAGATCACGGAGAAGAGAAAGTCAGGTTTCCTTAAGACAATTGTAGAGAACGAAATGGCTATAATTAAAAGAAGTCAGACACTTAAAAATATGATTGATAAACACACAAAATCGCTCTTAGATGGGCTATCTCTAATAAAATCATGTCATCTAAAGGAAATGGAAAATAAATTGGAAGAAATTGACAAAAACTGCACAATATTTAGAAGTTTTGAATCTTACTGCACTGAACTGAGATCGAAAGGATCACCCAGTGACATCTGCAGTTCATTTGATGAATTAACTGCTAGAGCAGCTGAACTAGAAAGAGATCACGAGGAATTCATTGGTCGTCCACATCAATTAATCAAAGTTTCTTTCAAAACAACAGATTTATCTGACAATTTACTGATGAACAACAACAACGTCGTGGGACAAATCAAAGGTAATATTCACAAACGTGTTTATTTTAAAGTTCTTACATCATGCTAAATTGTCGACTCAGTACTGTCGGTTGAGGGTCGATGAGGTCTTTGCTAGTATTTCATCTGTTTAGGCCTGCTCATTTTACGCATCTAACTATCAGATCGATACGAACGTTTCACAGATATCTGTTGTTTTGTCCAATGGATTGCGCACAGATATCTGTTGTTTTGTCCAATGGATTGCGGTTTTAGAATCGCGCTTGATTGATTGCTTGATTGATGGGGTAGCAGCGCTTGAGGCAGTTTTGATTACTATCTATCAGATTAAAAGTAATAATAACGCTCGATAGTGTAGTGTTTAGCATGCTGCAATCGATATGTCGGGAGCTGAAATAACCGCCAGGGCATAGAGATTTCCACTTCTTCTGCTTCCTCTAACCAACTCAGCTATATTAAGCAAGTAAGTGAGTATATTCTTTATTTTACCACCTGCAAACGCACTGTGGTTAACAATACAGGTTATACAAATAGATGCATAAGAAACTGATAAAAATAATAACATACAGACAAATAATAGCATACAGAAAGACATTGACCGTACACTGTCGGTTGGAAGATTAGACGGCAAGGGAGAGAACTGGCAACTCGTCCTCATATGCCGATATTGAGAAAATGAAGTTGCTTACACTTCATACCCATGGCTGCCTCATGGATTGATTAATGGACTGAAGTTCTTCTTCTTCTTCTTCTTCTTCTTTTCTTTTTCTTCTTCTTTGTTTTTTCTTCTTCTTCTTTTTTCTACTTCTTATTCTTCTTCTTGACCATCGATTAATGCGGTAACAGTGCTAGAGATAGTTTCGAACAGATCTAGCAGATTAAATGTAATTAGAGTTTAGAAGTGAGTTTTCATTGAATCTCAACAAGGATATTATGTCGAAAATTATGTGAGTTCTTTTGTTTGTTTCACAATGAGTCATTAATATGAGCTAAGAGGAAGATTATATAACTTTTTAGAATTTTAAATTTTAAATTAATCTCCTTTTTGCGCGAGATCTTATGACCGCGGAAATCAAGGCGAGATTTTTGATCAATATTGACTAAGTTGATATAAATCTGAGTGAACAGATGTTTATGCAATGACATACGTCGTAAAAAGGAAATTTTTTTTATTAATACCTACTTAGATGTTCATCTAAGTTTTTAGGTATAGTATTTTTTTCAAAACCACTGATAAAGATATTATCAAGAAGGGAGCAAATTTTAAAATGCTGAGTTCAACCTTCAACCATCTATATATTTCTGTTCACTGCTTCAACAGAAAACACTGTACAGTTTGAGAACTCTGCAATTGTCGTGGGATTATATCCGACTGTAAATAACGATATTGTCAAAATAAATCTTCATCGGCCAAACGAAATCTCAACACAAGAACGAACACCGACTCAAATGACCTTCGAAGCAGTCGCCGCCGTTTACTGTAACACGATGTACGTTATAGGAATAGGAGCCAAAAGAGACGAAATTTGGAAATACAACTTTCTTTCTGGTTGGAAGATATGCGCATCTTTAGTTCAAGGCCGACTTAGACACAGCGCAGCGTTTATGGATGAAATATTGTATATCTGTGGAGGATATGTAGATACTTATAATAGCGTTCTACACAGCGTGGAAGCCTACAACACAGTCATCGATAAATGCAACACAGTTGGAAAGTTGGTTCACTGTGTCCAGAGCTCAGGAAACTGTGTTCCATTCAAGAGTTCACTCTATATCTTCGGTGGATCAGATAAAAGTAATAACGCACACAGTCATGTTCAAGTGTACGACACTAAAGAAAACACATGCACTCTCCTTTTGAAACCAATGCCGCGGTCTTACAAATTTATGGGAGCTGTACTTTGGAATACATCTGTTGTTTTACTTGGACGTGAAACGTGTTTTATATTTAACTTTGAGACGGAGACCTGGCAAGAACGACAACAGTTTAAAACTGACGTTATTCACTTTGGTTTGGTTCATGAAAATGGACGAGTCTTTGTCATCGGAGGAGGAATCTGCGAAACGGATAAGAATGGTGAAAAGAAATGGGAATGCAGAGACGACGTACGTTATGTTCCTCTTCAGAACATCCTTGATGATAAACCGATTGAATGGAAGATTCACGGGACGTTGCCACAATCATCCCTTGTTAAAGCTTGTGCAAACATGCGATTTTTAGTATAGTAAGCATTACTGAGATCTTTGGACAACCTGTGGTTATATGGCCTACCTTTGACGAGTATGTATACTGTTGTGTACTTTCAACGTTTGGCTGCTTTTGACATTGCTCTTACATTATCATCAGCTAAGAGAAGGACATTGAGGTTGAAAGAGACAAGCTGCACCTTTGAATTCTGAGGTCGGAGTATTAGTTTGGATATACTAGCTCGACGCCCTCGACGCACATGAATCCGATCCGATGAATTTAGAACTACACACGGTCCTTCTATACACTTGCACATAGCCTGGAGATGAACCCAGAATAGAGAAAACTTTCAAAGTGTTGTGGAAGCAACATCGTTCCAGATGGACACGTCATAGATGATGATGACGATGATGATGATGATGATGACGACGACGACGACGACGATGATGATGATGATGATGATGATGATGATGATGATGATGATGATGATGATGATGATGATGATGATGATGAAGACGTCGAAAGACACAACAATAATCTTGCACTTTGATAATTGTTTATTTAATAATCCTGGTAAAAATTAGTGTTTTTTATTTATTTATTTATTCCGGATATTTTTGTAGTGGTAAAATTAGAGGTGAGTACACGTTAACGGTCAGTTTTCCTAAACAAATTAGAGGTGAGTATACGCTACAGTATTTTGTAAGTATACGCTATAGTATTTTAATATAAATAAATATAAATATTTTTGAGGTGAGTATACGGTCTCTAGAGGTGAGTATGCGCTGTATTCCAGCGTATACCCTCGACTACAGCCCTGGATCTAGATGAGAACGCCATCGATGGCGATGAAAGAAAAAAACTTAAATTTAATTATTGATATTAAAGACTGTCAGACATACATGTACATACATGCATGCACCCAAATATAAATACTTACATGCATGCATAAATATATAGATATGCAATTTTTATGAATACATAGATTCATAATAAATACAAACATTCCTACAAACAGAATAGTTACAAACATACATACACACGCCTAACCACCTTTAACTTATATTTTCCATCATTGTATATTCGCACTCTGTACAATCGCTACATTATCCAGTATATTGATGTAGTAAAGATGTTCCTTAGCAACAACAAGATGAGGTTAAACAGGCACAGTTCATAAGAATATTATTATTTTGTATGCTTAGACAGTTCATTGGTTTGTTAGTGCCATACTGTCGTTTTAAAATATGTCACGTAGTTCACAAAACGTTGTATTCGAATCAGGCAATCTCAAAGACCTCTGACGTCAAAGACCTCTGACCTCTTTGGCAATCGGACTTGGATCTTCCCTGGACGAAGCGCTCGTGAAAAAGCCTACATGAAAACGTTACTAATTACATCCAGCATCAGTTAAATAGAATGAAATATCCTACACTTGAACTCAAATTACAAATCATTAAAATAAATAATTTGAAAAGAACTATTAGAAAAGACCATTAAAGCACATGATAGGGCCTACCAGATACAGAGTACTTATTTATATTCACCGAAATATAGCCAATTCCAACCATGCACGCTATAATACAACGTCATGAATTGGACACTGGAGATAACTCTAACAAAATCACGTTACTCCGGTCACAGAAGTACTGTGCTATGTGTCTATTTGGCTGGTTATGGCTGATGGTCAAATTTATCGGGACATGTATGTAGCAGTTTTGTCTGGCAACTGCCGACCTCAGAGAAGCGTGAAGTCAGTTATTACAAATACGACTAGATTTCCGTCCAAAATGAGGACAAGAGTACCGGAAGGAAGGTTGGAAGGAACGTTATTATAGTTGGCATCGGGGCAGTTTTGCGGACATTCGTCGAAAGAGAGATTCCTACACTCAACTTATGTTATAATACTCTGAATTAAGACTGAAAAACCGATCAATATCCAGAGCGATGTTGCTGCGGCAGGAAACTCCATCGTTCAAATGAGTTCGTCTTCTCCGACGCTTCACTCTAAAATTTGGTAAAAGGAAAGAGACATGCTAGCCTACTGCTCGACTTAATCGATCTCACTGCAATCATATTAGTGTCTCGAAGAATGGTTTTCACTTTTCCCCTCTCGCTAAACATCAGCAACACAATACCCGATTGAACGAGGGAAGAAACAATTGTGTACAGCAGCATTTTATTCTTATTTACCATTTACGCGAATGCGAACTTCATGTATAGGCTACAATAAACTCATCCAGTTCAACATTTATGACGTTTGCTAAAGTTACGCTTTCGAAATAATTTCCCTACTGGACATTGGGTCGATGTAGACACATCCATATGAACACTGGCGTAAACTTGTCTAAAATAATGGGGGGCATTTGGTTATTCATTATACACTCACTGCATTGTTTATACAGTCCATCTCAATTATTGGGAGGCACGTGTCCCGGCTACCCCCCAGAGTCTACGCCTATGCATGTGAATGTGAATGAACTAATGACATGACTGTATCTATTATGCATTTGTAGATGCGCATTGTAAGTTTTGAAATACAATACAATTTGTAAATTTAGCCTCTGTGAGTTCCACTGTTTTGGTTTCTACAATGGAGACAAGCATTCGCTGAACAAGCACATCCGTTATAAAGCTTATTCGAACTAACAATGTACATAAATACACATAGGCCTATATTATGTGCATTATATACTTGTTTGAGCTGTGACCTGATGGTTAAAGTAGACGGACGTTGAAAAGAAAACAGTGAACTGACGTTGTAGAGAACTTGTCAATCATTCCTGTAATAAAGGCGGTTATTTTTCAGTTTCTGTTTAGCCCTATAATTAGCAATGTGTGATAAAACCAGACACTTTGTCTGAATTGAACGTCGCTAGATACTGTATTGCAGCCACACTTACAAACGAACAGACCAGACCGGTAGATATCACCATTTATTGTCATTAACCACAGACCCTGAATGGCGTTAAGCACTGAAAAATGCAGAACTTGCAAATACTAGGTTGCAATTAAACACCTTTAAATCGAGAGAAATTGTTTTGAACAGTTCTCGCCGTTCCTGTGGCATATGATTGGACTAAATGATCAATATATAGCATTCTTAAATCATATTTAAATGCATAGATCAAATCGAATCCAAAAATGTTAAGTGCATTATCTATTGTTTATCGCTATCTTGTGTCTCTCAGGACGTATGAACAATTTTACATTTTTCTAAACAGAAATTTGCGATTAGATCGGATCCAGAGTTTAACGACATCTTATGACAACAAGATTCATCCTCCAATTACCCACGATGTCTTCGTGCCGTTCCCAACGGTTCTGTGTAGCCGATCCATCCAAGAGGGAGTTCTCCTTGCTAGCCAAAATAGGCCCATCCTGGTTTCGGCGCTTAAAGCAGATGAATTCGACGCTACTGAGCCAAGCAATTTTACATTCCTGTCTAAAATAATTGAGACAATAGTAATCGTAATCGTAATCGTAATCTCCAATTTTCTAAAGCGCCACTGTAAAGCTGAGCGCAAAGCACCAGCTTATTCACGAGCGCTGCGACGTATCCGATGGGTTGTCCAGAAATCGATGTCCGTTGGTGGTCCGAGTCCGGTTGCCAGAGAGACCAGAGAGAGGCAGAGCAGCTGTTACGGAGAGTTTCGTTGAGAACGAGATAGCTTGGAAGGCAAAGGATCCGATGGATTAGGATAGGAAATCTTGAAGAGGCGAAGTTTCAGTTTGGAGTGGAAAGCCTGTGGGGTGATGAGTAGAGGAGCCTGAGGTAGATGACGATGAGTGAGTGGCGGTATTGGTGGAGAAACTGAGAAAATGCGGAATTCGGGAGGAAGTTCGTTAATTCGGGAGGAAGTTCGTTAGTTGCCGCATATGCTACCTGGACAAAAACTCCCTTATCCCAACCGTTCAGTCGGGTTTCCATAAGGGCCATTCCACCGAAACCTTGCTACTTCACTGCGTCTTCTCCGATCTTCTGATCGTTTTGACCTCTTAGTTGCTCGTGTCAGGACTAATATGGCTCAATCCAGGTCCTTTGCCTGCATAGGTCCCTCGCTTTGGAGCCGACTTCCTCCTCCTCTCCGCATCACCATTCTCTCTGCCAGCGTTGCTTCTTCTTTTTCTCACCTTAAATCCTTCTTGTTCTGTCGGGGTCTCGTTAACCGGGAGCGCCTCTGAATGGTTTATACCGCGAGAGGCGCTTTATAAATGGTCATATACAGTGCTTTTTTTCTAGAAAAAAAGGTTCCGGAACGGAACAATAGGTTCCGGAACGCAACAATTATGGGCTGTCTAAAAACACGAGAAAAACGGGATTGGGGGTTGGGAGGGGTCTCAATAAACACTGAAAACAGTTCAAAAACACTGAAATTAAATTAAAATAACTAAATTATTGTTTTAATAATTAAAATAAATAAATTATTTTTTAGTAGCTGAAAAAGGTGCCGGAACGCCGTTCCGGCTCGTTCCGGCTGAAAAAAATCCCTGGTCATATAGAATACCATACAAAGTCTATATCCACTGCCTGGCTGTCCGGAATGTTGCAGCCTTGGAAACCATGACTGGGACTGCGTCATAACTGTTCTAAATGACCAGTCTGTTCGAAGAGCGAAGTGGACGATGCGAGGAGACAGAAAGTGGCCGGTAAATTACATAAAATATTAAATATTTATGGGCGAGACCCCAGCTGTGCAATGACACTAGAATGATGAGTTTGCACTTAATACGTGCAGAGAGAGGAAGCTAGTGCAGTTTTTCAAACATGAAGGACGAACTGCGAGAGTAGCTTGGAAGACGTGCTATTAATCTTGCAGCTGCATTTACTACTGACTGCAGAAGACCGATAAGAAGCGAATTGCAGTAGTCGATTCGGGAGCAAATTAAAGCCTAGACCACCGCGCATATTGCCAGTTTATCAAAATCTTTCAAAAAATTAAGTGAGGCTTTTTGATTCAACTAGAATATTGAATAACACACTGATCACATAACAGTGTTTTTTAAGTAATTGGCTATGACAACCAACCAGAGCATAGCGTGTACAAATCAATCTTCACACAATGATTATGAACTTATTATTTCTGCCCCATTTAGCTAGCTAATCAGGATGTTTCTGCCTGAGCTTATCAGTGTACGTTAGCAAGAACAGAAACAGTTTCATTTTGTGATAAATGGGCCGCGTTGTGAGCTAGACATCCTTCCTCATCACTTTAAACCGACGCCATTCTAACAGAGAAACCACTAAGAAGACGTCACAGTAAGATACTTTTATCTGTTTTGCTTTAGTCCTAACTATCGCTTAATATTATTTTGCATCTATAGACTTTACTGTGATTTTCAATCGATGGGTTTTCGAAATATTTTCTAGATACAAAGTTGCCCCAAAGCCACAGACTGTTTGGCTCAAGTTGTTATTTTAACGGTAGATAGCGAAACGCAAGAGGCCAATACTAACCAACTCAGGCCTCGGCGATGCTTAGACTATAGTTGGATTTAAAAACTTTTTTACAAATAGATTCCTCAAAGTCAATGACAGATTTACTTGTCTTGCAAATAGAAACCTCAAATCGGAAATTAAAGTGAGGCAGAGGAAGATAAATTCGCTTATTTCCATTGACGCAAAATTATTGAGAAGCTCACTATGATAAAGGGAGAGAGAAAAGCCAAGGAGGACATGGAAACCGAATTTTGACCTGGGATTTGGACCTTACCTTGTTTATCAAGTTCGTTGTGACTGCATGCCTGTGAATAACCTTGTTCCCGCGACTTAGCTCTTTGGGCGCTCTACAAACATCGAGATTACGACTACGATTACAACTGAAGGACACTGAATGGCCAATAATTTGACTGACCGATCGTGGACTATAACTGACTATATGAAACAAATGAAATTAAGAATGCAGGAATTGGCACGTTTTCAAAATCTAGGAATGCGTGAAAGACTAAAAGCATGAATGCGCAGAGGAATGACTTGCCAAACAAATAAATTAACGACTTAAATGCCTGACAGACTCAATGACTTATAAACTTAATGACTCAATGGCTAATTGGCTCGATGACTCAATGACTTAATGCATCAATTCCGTAGCGCCTTAAAGACAATGACTCAATTATTTAATGTCTTAATGACCTAATGACAACAAAATGGTGTTTTTTTCAAACAAGCAATTCGTTTGTCTTCAGTTTTACTGGCATAGCTGAAATGGACTTGAGAGATCGAATAGAAGCGCACAAGGAGCTGATCATGGATCGTCTTGATCCAGACTTCGGACTCCTTGATGAGCTGCTTGCAAGACGATCACTGACAAGGTCGGAGGTCGCCAAGGTCAAGGCTGTCTCAGACTCGTATGGAAAGAGTGAGAAACTGGGGATGAAAGTAACACGGGTTGAATGTAACAAGCATTGCAGCGCCGTTACTGGAGAGCAGGGAACCAGCTTATATTGATCCAAATGTAGATCAACTAGAAAAATCAAGGTCAACAAAATTTCTCCACAGGATTCAAAGAAATAAATTTTGTATAAAGAAAACAAAATTTTTGTGCATGAAAGTGAGTTTCTGCATTTTTTTCTTTTTTTTCTCATGGCTCACTGTATTCACGTTTTACATTTTTGAGGATTACCGTGATTAGAAGAGTTGT